>VMBQ01000182.1:11719-105444 GCA_007657795.1 Dreissena rostriformis
TTGCATTTTGGTAGATTCTGTTCCAAACACTGCTTATTAAAACAGGAAAATGTTAAAGACAAAATCATCAATGATAAAATATCTAATGTCTAACACCAATTAGAATAAATCCATCAACTTACTTCAAAATAAGTCAAAATTTAGCGCATCTCAACTACAGAAAATAAAAATCTATTTTCCACTCACACATGTTACTGACAGAATTCACAAAAGGCAAATATGTACTACAAAACAATCATTTGAATATGTGTTTAATGTAATAGCTTTATTAATATAAAAAGACATTGTATTTATGGATGAAAAATGAATACATGACATCATGTCATTGACATGTTCTCTTTTGTGAATTCTGTACGCAGGTTAGCATTAGTACAGAGGGTGATTTAAAGGCAAAAGGAGCATAAAGAGCTAGGAATGATGAAATGATGAATAATATACAATGACTAAACACCACATGTGCAATGTTAATCATTTAGTCAGTGTTTAAACAATCATGGGTGCATTAACCGTCCTTTTTCACCCTGAAATCAGTCGACTGGTAAAAAAAAAAACACCTTCCTAGCCTCCTACATTTTTCTGGCCATGTTCCCTGAACCAAGACTTTTTTTTTGTTTGGCCTAATATAATGCAAATTTTGACAGTCTAAGGGCAATAATTCTGGCATTTATTATGTGATTTTGCTCATTATCAAACTTGACTGCGATCTTGTGGCCATACAGCTTCTCAGCAACTTTGATAAAGAATGCTTCAGAAATGTGAATGCTAGAGTGTTTACAAACCAAATGTGGACGGTATTAAGCAATCAAGTGAGCTAAAAAGTGTTTTTTTCACCGATCTGAGCCATTTTCCAACTTGTCCGAGATATCAATAAAACCAATGTCTTGACTAAGTTTCACGATGATTAGGCAAAAAATGTGATTTCTAGAGTGTTCACAAGGTTTCTCTATAGTCATATAAGGACAAACTGCCCCAACCCCCCTGGCGGCCATCTTTTTTTGACCGATCAGGACCATTTTCAAACTTGTCTGAGATAAAGCCATGTTTTTCAACGGACCGGAACCATTTTCGAACTCAACTCTTGTATCTAGGAAACAAATGTTCTGACCGAATTTCATGAAAATTTGGCCAAAAATGTGACTTCTAGAGTGTTCACATGTTTTCACTATATATAGAGAAAACTGCACCGCCTACTGGCGGCCATGTTTTTTCACCGATCGGGACCATTTTTCAACTCGTCTGAGATATCAATAAAACCAATGTTTTGACCAAGTTTCATGATTGGGCAAAAAATGTGACTTCTTGACTGTTCACAAGCCTTTTTTACTATATAAATATAAGGAAAACTGCTCCATCCCCCTGGCAGCCATATTTTTCAACGGACCGGAACCATTTTCGAACTTTACTCACGAATCTAGGAAAAAAATGTTCTGACCAAATTTCATGAAGATTGGACCAACAATGTGACTTACAGAGTGTTCACATGTTTTCACTATATACATATAGAGAAAACTGCCCTGCCCCCTGGTGGCCATGTTTTTTCACCAATCTGGACCATTTTCGAACTCGTCCAAAATATCAATAAAACCAATGTTTTGACCACGTTTCATGACGATTGGGCAAAAATTGTGACTTCTAGAGTATTCACAAGGTTTCTCTTATAATAGCCAAATAAGGAAAACTGCCCGCCCACTGGCAAGACCGATCCCAAAAGCTCACCTGAGCAATCAGGTGAGCTAAAAAAATCTGGACTTGCATGATGGTTTGAATAGTTTGGTCATCAACAAAATATAGAAATAAATGTTTTTGACAAAAGCATTTTTCATATGTGGAGATTTAAATTTTAGAAGATTTAAATAACAAGACAAGAACTAGATAATAGAATTTGTCACAAATGGACATTCCAACTAAGTGAAAAAATAAATGTTCCCAAAAACATGAAAACTGCCAAATTCGAAAAGGGCACGCTTCAATTACAATATAGCTAAACAAAAACTCAAGAAAGTAAAATTAACATCAGAAATTTAAATATTATTCCACCGAGACACTACGGTCTACAGGGGTTGTGGCATTTCAAACGTAAACACTCACAATACAAAATAGCTAAGCACCAACTCAAGAAAGTAAAATTAACATCTGAAATTTAAATATATATTCCACCGAGACACTATAAAGTATACAGGGGTTGTGGCATATCAAATGTGAACACAATGATGATCCTTTTCATTTGAATAATCCATACAAATTTTAGTCATCGTCTGATGATAATTCCTCGCAAACTGACATTCATTACCGGACTGGAACTCTCTTCTGAATACCAAACAGCTTTTCCATTTAAAGCAAAGACAAACTGCCAATTATCTGAGAAAACCTCGTAAACATAACGAATTTAGCATCAAACAGGGTCACTTTATGCATGACGTACGAGAACATGTTCGGAAAGGAATAAAAAGTGTCAAGGAAAAATAGCCAGGGTATCTTCATTTTAAGTTACGATGATGCTAATGAGGATGATAAATTATGATGTCATGATGATGATGATGATGATTATGATGATAGACTGCTCTGGGAATAGGGGGTTTAATGCATGTGTGAAAAGGGGGTAACGGTTGAATGCCTGGCTAAAGTGTTGTCCCAGATTATAAGGGACAACACTTTCCGCCTAGACTGGATTTTCATGTAGAAGAGACTACCTTTAAACAAAAAAACTCCATAAAAGTGGAAAGTGGCGTTCCTGATTAGCCTGTGTGGACTGCACTGGCTAATCTGGGACAACACTTTACGCACATGCATTACGCACCCTTTTCACAGAGCCAGACTCATTTATAACTTATATAAATCAGAGAGTTGGGCATCACTCAACTAAGTGGTCACGTACATGTCTCAATATGCTCTAACTACAATAAAGGGTTTACTGTCATGCTATTTCACAGTTAACTCTTTCAGTGCTGGAACCAAATTTTGAAGGCCTTTGCAAATAGTTTGGATCCAGATGAGGCGTCTCATCAGGATCCAAACTGTTTGCTATTCAGATAGTATTCTTTGAAAAAAAATCAAGAAAATGCTTATTTTAGAAATTCAGCAGACGACATTTTAGCAGACAACAAATTTCCCAGCATGCAAAGGTTTAAAGAAGAAAATAATGTTAACTCAAATATTCATTTAATATTTTTTATATTTAATTAACATCATATTCATAAAGGAAAAAAAAAAAAAATCACATACAAATAAATTGCTTGAATCCAATAAGAACTAAAATACCTTGAATGCATTAATTGAGTCGGAATCTATATATAACTGGCCATAATTTTGATACTTTATTACAGCAGCCAATTATGTTGAAGCCAATTTCATGTCTCTTGCAATTTGGAAAAGAGAATATTGTGTTTGCTTTTTTTATTCCAGTGTAAGAAGTTCATTTAAATCAATTCTAAATTAAGATAATTTTATTGCATTTACTGCAGCCCAAAGACAATATATTACATTGTAAAAGTAATACTTTAGACATGTTACAGCTTGTTTTAGATCACATTTCTACATAAATCCACATGAAAACGCTACTAAAAACGTATGCTGTTGTTTAAATGGGCTTATATCCTTGATTGTGATATGGTATATGGTATTACACACAAATTGGGAAATGACCAATGCAAAGTGTTAAGTTTGTTTTTTTTTAGTTTTTTTTGTCTACAAAATAAAAAAAAATGAACCACAAAATTGTATGTTGATGAATATGAAAGATTTCAGAGCATATGTAACAAACATTTGTATTAGTGCAATAAATGACATTCAAGAACTTGGTGAGTTATTTTAAGCCTCATCTGATATATTACAAAATTAAATGTCAGTAACCTGTTGTCTAGTAAGTAAACAGTTTTAATTACGTTTTCGCAGATGCAGTAAGTTGACTAAAAAAAACAATTATAGAAAAAGAAACCGCATTTAATCTGTCTCCACCATTGATATTAAATTGTCTTCTTTAAACACTCAACACCATGCCATTATCTAAATGACAAAAACAAATTTCCATTTTTATTCCATTAAATGTTTCACCTGTGACAAATGTGTCATCAAGTACAGAATATACATTAAAAATAATGGGAGACTTTAGTTTTTTCATTTATATCAACTTGCACATAATAGTATTTATATTTTCAGCTGACCTTCACTTGATCTCAAAGTGCACATAAGTGAGCTAGTATAGTCAGCAGTTATAATATAATTTTCGAAAACTGTGTTTATGATATCAACTGAATGCTAAAAAAACTGAAAAACTGTAAATCTACCTGTCTCAAAGGTCCGAGTATATACCGTCTTTTCGTTTTTCGTTTTGCATTCGACAAAACGAAACACGAAAATAAACGCATATTAGTTCATATTCCTATTTTCTTATAACCGAAACAAAAACAACAAGAGGCCCATGAGGGCCTGAATCGCTCTACTGGCTGGAATGTCAATGGAATGGAAAGTCATCATGCAAGGGAATACTGAAAACACAAATCCTTTCATCCTTGCCAAATGAATTATCAGATGGCTTATATTTTATTTAATTTTAAATTTATAATTGCAACCAATTAAACAACCTACTTAAATGCCTCGGACCAATACAAATTCAAGGGGCGATAATTCTGGACTTTTTACTCTGATGTAACCCATTTTCAATAGGGTTTGAGTCCTTATTAATATAAAGACACTGAACAAGTTTGAAAAGAATCGGATGAAAACTGTGGAGTTTATCGCGCAAAGAAGAAAAAGTCTAACGCACGCACGGACGGACGGACGGTCTAATGTAACCCATTTTCAATAGGGTTCGAGTCCTCATGAATATAAAGACACTGTACAAGTTTTAAAAGAATCGGATAAAAACTGTGGAGTTTATGGCGTAAACAAGAAAAAGTCTACACACGCACGGACGGACGGTCTAATGTAACCCATTTTCAATAGGGTTCGAGTCCTCATTAATATAAAGACACTGAACAAGTTTAAAAAGAATCGGATGAAAACTGTGGAGTTTATCGCGTAAACAAGAAAAAGTCTAACGCACGGACGGACGCACGCACGGACGGCAGACGGACGGTCTGATGTAACCCATTTTCAATAGGGTTCGAGTCCTCATGAATATAAAGACACTGAACAAGTTTGAAAAGAATCGGATGAAAACTGTGGAGTTTATCGCGTAAACAAGAAAAAGTCTAACGCACGGACGGACGCACGCACGGACGGCAGACGGACGGTCTGATGTAACCCATTTTCAATAGGGTTCGAGTCCTCATGAATATAAAGACACTGAACAAGTTTGAAAAGAATCGGATGAAAACTGTGGAGTTTATCGCGTAAACAAGAAAAAGTCTAACGCACGGACGGACGCACGCACGGACGGCAGACGGACGGTCTGATGTAACCCATTTTCAATAGGGTTCGAGTCCTCATGAATATAAAGACACTGAACAAGTTTGAAAAGAATCGGATGAAAACTGTGGAGTTTATCGCGTAAACAAGAAAAAGTCTAACGCACGGACGGACGCACGCACGGACGGCAGACGGACGGTCTGATGTAACCCATTTTCAATAGGGTTCGAGTCCTCATGAATATAAAGACACTGAACAAGTTTGAAAAGAATCGGATGAAAACTGTGGAGTTTATCGCGTAAACAAGAAAAAGTCTAACGCACGGACGGACGCACGCACGGACGGCAGACGGACGGTCTGATGTAACCCATTTTCAATAGGGTTCGAGTCCTCATGAATATAAAGACACTGAACAAGTTTGAAAAGAATCGGATGAAAACTGTGGAGTTTATCGCGTAAACAAGAAAAAGTCTAACGCACGGACGGACGCACGCACGGACGGCAGACGGACGGTCTGATGTAACCCATTTTCAATAGGGTTCGAGTCCTCATGAATATAAAGACACTGAACAAGTTTGAAAAGAATCGGATGAAAACTGTGGAGTTTATCGCGTAAACAAGAAAAAGTCTAACGCACGGACGGACGCACGCACGGACGGCAGACGGACGGTCTGATGTAACCCATTTTCAATAGGGTTCGAGTCCTCATGAATATAAAGACACTGAACAAGTTTGAAAAGAATCGGATGAAAACTGTGGAGTTTATCGCGTAAACAAGAAAAAGTCTAACGCACGGACGGACGCACGCACGGACGGCAGACGGACGGTCTGATGTAACCCATTTTCAATAGGGTTCGAGTCCTCATGAATATAAAGACACTGAACAAGTTTGAAAAGAATCGGATGAAAACTGTGGAGTTTATCGCGTAAACAAGAAAAAGTCTAACGCACGGACGGACGCACGCACGGACGGCAGACGGACGGTCTGATGTAACCCATTTTCAATAGGGTTCGAGTCCTCATGAATATAAAGACACTGAACAAGTTTGAAAAGAATCGGATGAAAACTGTGGAGTTTATCGCGTAAACAAGAAAAAGTCTAACGCACGGACGGACGCACGCACGGACGGCAGACGGACGGTCTGATGTAACCCATTTTCAATAGGGTTCGAGTCCTCATGAATATAAAGCCACTGAACAAGTTTGAAAAGAATCGGATGAAAACTGTGGACTTTATCGCGTAAACAAGAAAAAGTCTAACGGACACACGGACGGACGGACGGACGACGGAAACCACACCATGACATAAGCTCTTCTGGCCTTCGGCCAGTAGAGCTAAAAAACAAATTGACTTATTTATATCGTTTTTCGTTTTACTAATTACAAAACATAACAAGAAACTTGTTTCCCTATTCATATTTCGTTTCAATTTTAATATTACAAAAATCAATATTTGAAAATTGAAACAAAGTGCTTGCTCCCGTTTATCATTCTTGATAAAACGATAAACGGAAAACGAGGGGCGCTGCGCAGCTTAATTCCGAAGATAAGTCCTGAATGATCTTCTTTCGCAGTTTCTTCCCTTTGTTATTATTATTTTGAATAATAAAATGTACACTTTAATAGAGGAAGAATAGTCTAGTCTTGGCACAGCTCTTGTTGGCTATTCTAACGGAAGAATGAATAGATCAACACTAACGTTATATTATGATATCAATACATGTATGCATATGTTTCAAGTCATTGGATTTGATTTAATGTATATGCATTTCAATAATTATTGCACAATAAAATATCTTTTGTCAGCGTAGCTTTTCTCACCACGTAATGAAAACATCGTTTTTTGTTTTATAATTAGTACATCGAATTATTTATTACATTTTTATTCCTATCTGTTTAAGAAATGAAAAAAAAATCCACATTATTGCTAAACATATACATTCAATTAGTATGGTGCACAATTCCCCCGGGGACATGCACTGCCTCATGAAGCCCTGTCATGGCACGCGGTGTTCCGTCCTGGCTCCTACACTTAGGGTATCTGGCTGGCGGTGGACTCTCATACCATGTGTTCACCCTGTTCTTGCAAATAACCAGTGATTTGCAACAAGTTGCAAATGAAGTATGCAACACTGGTCCTGAATGTAAAACTCTATGTTTTTATAAAGTTCAGAGCAAAAATTGTAATACCTGAAGCTATGGGTTCACGCACTGAATTCTCTTAAATTTTATCAGCATGATAATGTTTGGTGCTTCCTTTATAGCATACATAAAGAAAATATGCTTATAACAATTATACCATTATTTGAAACTCTTTGCGAGACCACTACATTCAAATAACAAAAAAATCAACGCTAAGTATAATCCATTATTTCAAATTCTTTATAAGTAATAACTCTGACGTTGTTATAGATTACTTAATTTATTTCAATAACTTTTTAAAGGACTGTTATAATGAACTCGATGTGTATAAAACAAATAAAATAATACACTTTTCGACTAATGAATGTACTTAACAGATCATGCAAGCAAACGTGTTCTTGATGGAGCGTTCTTCTTCACGGCTTACCGCCAACATACAAGTCAGCTGGCTGAGTTGCCTCTGGACGGCCCAGCTAGGCCTAGTCCATTACCTGTTCCACGACATTCCGGGCCCCGTAAACATCCTCGTCCTCTCGTGTCCCGCCGCGCCCTTCGCGTCGTCTGTTAAAAAAAAATATACTTCACAATTATTGCAGAACTAATCAATAAAATAAACTCTGAAACTCGTATTAATCCTTGACTCAGAAAATCATACACGTATCTTTTCTTTTTTCTTTTTGTTTTCTTTTCTAGGTTGCTGTGGCGTAGTGGATATGGTGTCCGCCTATCGACTGATAGGTCAGGGGTTCGATCCGCACTGTGGAAGCGTTCTTTAGATCTCCCCCAAAGATACCAAGTACTGGTGCTAGTCCCAGGATACGGACTCAAGAGCGTTTCAATTAGATTACGATGCAATCGAGCTAAAATAAATAGGTTTAAACTAAACGCTTTTCTATAATGGTATTCGAGTTTCATTTAAGGAGACACCCAGGGTCTAAAACGGAACATTTCAAAGCGTGCAAGTAGTTTCTATAGGCGTGACGCATGATATTTGCCTTCTTTATGTAACGCTACGTTTAAAAAGTAAAAAAAATAGCAGCGTTATAAAATCATTGTAATGTTACTATTTTGTTAGCATTAACTTAATCTTGAACGTTCTTTCCGGAACACTAAACATGTTCTTTAATGTATTATTTTATATACACTTCAAGCGCAAAACGGTTTCATATAAGGTGTTTGGTTAAAACTTTCTTGTTTTAGAGCTAAAATCAATAGACATATCACCGTGCAGTAGTTAAATGTAACATGTATTTGTTCTTAAGCGAACGAATTGGAAATTATATATAAGACACCTTGCACTTTTCCATTCCATAGGATTTAAATATTTTTTTATTTATTCTACTTTTGCCGTGTTCTATCTTTCAATATTGTCAATACTAATACAACTTTAACATTCTATTATGTAAGGCGAGGTTAAAAGATAAACATAGGGGACATTTTAGCAGCCGTCGCCGATTATTTTTCTCCTTATAACGTCATGCGGGTCTAAGCGGTAATAATAATAGGAATACGGGACTCAGGGGAAGGGGTATTACAGCTCTTAGAATGTAAGAAACTCCCCCTAATAATAGTTCTAAACGAGACTTTTTGTAAAATAAGTACTGAATTTACATAGCATAGGGGCAAAGAACAAGAAGTGTCCTAATAGGCCATTTTTAGTCCTATCTATTCGGCTGATGGACATGAAATACTGGTAAATTGGAAAACATTAAGATGTCAAGATTATGATCATTTCAATTTGGAAAAATACAATACCTGGAAAAACGACTGAAAATATCCACGTCTTTGTCCCTTACGGCGTGTCTTTTCCTCCCCGAAAAAAGCGTAAGAAGCCATGCTGATGGAAATAAATGATTTAGTCTTATGTAAGGGAGAAAAATACGCACAAAAGCCACTCATGATTTACCTCCCCAAGACAGCAACAAATCCCGCAAACGCCACTCGTTTTTCGTGTTTCGTTTTTTTTTCAAACCAAGAACGGTTAACAGAATCAAACAATCCGTTCCAATTTTCAAACATTTATTTTCGTTATATGAAGATTGAAACGAAATATGAATCGTGAAATCAATTTAGTTTTTGTTTTATAATTACTTAATGAAAAACGATATAAAGAAGTTAATTGAGTTTTCGTATTTTGTTTTTGTTTCGGTTATTAGAAAATCTGAATATGAACTATTATGCGTTGATTTTTATATTTCGTTGTGTCGAATACAAAACGAAAAACGAAAAGACGGTATATACACAGACCCTCAAACCACTGCTGGAATTTAAAATCATTTCAGGTATTGTTCTTGTCGGGTAA
This sequence comes from Dreissena rostriformis, assembly GCA_007657795.1. Classification (NCBI taxonomy): domain Eukaryota; kingdom Metazoa; phylum Mollusca; class Bivalvia; order Myida; family Dreissenidae; genus Dreissena; species Dreissena rostriformis. The sequence goes on from VMBQ01000182.1 coordinate 21,510, forward strand.
TTACCAAATTTCTTCCAAATATTTTGATACATTTTAAACGTGACTGTTAAGGCATTTTTGCATGGGGTTATATTGAAAATCTTATCTTAAATTGCTGGCTTGATTTTAAAATTATAAAAAAAATACTATTTAGGTGACCCTCTTTCCATTTTTTTTTTGTTTTACTCACCTGAGCACAACATGCACATGGTAAACTTTTGTTATCACCATTTTAGATTTTTTTTCTTTCTTTTTTTTTTCTTGGATTCCGCGTGATTGAGGCCCAAGTGTGACATGGGCTTATAGAAAAACTATACTACAGGGTGAGAATTCCAAAACCATTCTTTAGATCGATGCAAGTGTTGTGAAACCTACTTTTGTTATATGTCGCGAAAGACTCGCGTTATAAAGAGCAAAGTGAACAAGTAGTTTTGATAATGTCCGAGCAGTTTCTCTTTTTTCAAAATTTGCATTCTCACCCCTGATACTAGTAATGTGTTTTGGATGAATTTGACGTTTGACAGAAAAAACTTAATGCAGACATGTTATGTATATTGGTACAGTTGTCAGTTACTGGCATAAGTATGTGCACTTAGTCAGTGGTAAACCAGCTTACCCAGTGAGAGAATGAGTAGGTTAACTGACTGTGATATGACTAAAATACTGTTAAAAACAGAAAACAAATCTGATGTATGAACAAACAAACCTACAGACGTCTGTACATATGTCACGGTCTGAACTTAGCTGCCACACAACTTTTGCCCTAACGTAACTAAGTTCAGACCGTGACACATGCCCTGGAAACCTTGATTAGTAATTATCAGTCCTATATTTGATATTCTATATTTGATATCCTATATTTGATGTCTTTGATCACTCTATTACGCATTAAAGAAAGCACAAGAAACTAGAGACATTTTCTCATTTAAGAGGCATTTTATAACTCATACTTTCTATAAAAGTACCCTCCTGGGTGTTATTCGAGACCATACATGTTGCCAGCTACATTGTCTTCATTATCTTATTTTATATCTTTATTGATTCTGAACTAATTATTACAAGCCATTTTTTCCCAGCGATTCTGCATACCAATCTAGTAAATGCATTAATTGTTTAAAAATAACATCTATTTTATATTATATTAAAGTACTACAAGTAGTTTGATTGTACCTAAGCAATGCTTTTATTAGTCTGTCTTATAGTTGTCCCTTTGAAATGGCTGCTATAATTGCATCGTTGCACATTTTGATTTGATGAAACATTATTTACTATGGAGAGTCACGTCTGCAAACCTGTTGTCTACTCAGTAAACAGTTATAATCACGTTTTCACAGATGCAGTAAGTTGACTACAATTTTTTTTTTATAGAAAAATGAAATCGCATTTCATCTGTCTCCAACGTTGATATTAAATTTTCTTCTTTAAACACTCAGCAGAATGCCATTATCCAAATGACAAAAACAAGTTTTCCATTTGTATTCTATCAAATGTTACACCTGTGACATATGTGTCTTCAAGTACAGAATATATGTTGAAAATAATGTGAGACTTTTGTTTTTTCGTTTATATCAATTTGCAAGTAATAGTATAAATATTTTTAGCTCTGCTGCACTTGATCACAAAGTGCACATAGGTGAGCTACTCTGGTCAGCATTTTCTTAAAACAGCTTCTTTAAAACAGAAGAGCACTGTTAGCATATTCAACTTATTTGCTGAAAATGGATGCTTTAACTTAAAAGACAACACATTGACAAAGACAAAGAAATTGATCAATCTGTAATAAATACAATTGAACTCGATACACGATATTTTGCGCGGCACACAAAGCGACACACGATATTTTGCGCGATACTCAAAGCGACACATGATATTTTGTGCGATACTCAAAGCAACACACGATATTTTGAGCGATACACGAAGCGACATGCGATATTTTGCACGATACACAAAGTGACACACGATATTTACCACAATGTATCGCCTTTTGGGCTACCTACACAAGGGCGATATTTCGTGGTACATTCTCGCGCGTCGCTTTGTGTATCGCGCAATATATCGTGTGTCGCTTTGTGTGTCGCGCAAAATATTGTGTGTCGCTTTGAGTATCGCGCAAAATATTGTGTGTTTCGTTATGTGTGTTGCGCAAAATATCATGTATTGCTTCGTGTGTCGTGTGTCGCCCTTGATGAAAAAAGGGCGAGATTATAGATGGAACTATCCGGATTCCGTATATTACTACAACTAATCTGTTAAATGGCTTTGACCGATTCTCTTGTGCAGAAAACAAATTTTTGTTCCTTGCTGTACAGCGATATATCATAGCAACAAAACGTTTTGGGACATATGTGTAATCGGCTCTCTACAACAAACCCTGGAAATTTGCTCATCAAAACTAGTAACATATTAAATAACGTATTTTTTTTTTAATTCCTCTTTTATATTTCTCTTAAATATTGTCTACTCCTACCCTTTTCACATGTATTTACTAAACACTTACAGTTCCACTTCTGACCACACTATCTACAGTCGCAACTCCACACAAACAAAGAGGAATTAATTTAAGTGTCACATCAACCTTTTTTTCCAATCCAAAGCATATTCAATTTTGTTATCTGTATATTTCAAATTATGTTTACATGTGTACATGTTTATATGAAACATTTCCTTGAAATAAAGTTTAAACTAAATAGTTGGCAAGTTGTTATAATGAAAATCAGTACCCCTGGATGTGGTTTGTTTCGTCCCCAGGGGCATTATCTAGCTGGACAAAGCTATAGTAGAGAACCACAAAACAATGTAACATACCAAATATTTAACCTTTGGGCGTTGTGCTTTTAGAGGATTAATAACAATAATGGGACAAAAAAGTTAAAAAAAGTGAAATAACTTTTGTACTTTTAAACATATTAGGATGATAAAAATCACAGACACATAATTTTATATCACAAGTAACAATCTAAGAAATTTTGAAACTTGTACGTTTCAGAGTGTAGGAGAACTTTTACAGAAAAATGTGTATCTATGCACAGACAGACAGACAACTGACATACGGAGAAATTGGTAAAAAACATGCACAAGTGTCGGGATTTAGGTTCTTTGACATGCAGTGCAGTTTTTCTTGAGCGCTTGCAGTTTCCCCTTTGGCTACTGTTCATAATGAAACAAACGAAGTTAAACACTGCTACATTTGTATTTAGAACACTGTTTATTTAATTCAAATAAATGGCTATTTAAAAGATTTTTTGTAATACAACAATAATTGTTGGTCAGAGTTATGGAAATTTGTCCCTAACCAAATTTTGGAATTTTGTCCATAACCTCAAACAATGACCTCTAACCCATGTTGCAGTTGAACACCTGTATTAAAAACAGTGATATGGAGATTTTGCAAATTTATCTTAAACCAGAGTATTATGCAGACGCTGTAACATAGACGCCGACGCCATCATTTTGTTGAATAGTATCGCTTGCACTATTTGGTGAAAAGTCGAGCTAATGAATATTTACATTAAGAGCATTTTATGTTTATTATCCCTAATCGCAGTCAATACACTCCTTTAATACAGTTGCCATTTGCGCCCAAATTACTCCTAGTCCTCTCGGACTAATAATGAATTTGTTGCTTTCTAATAAAGAAAACTAAATGGAGCTGTAAATCAACAGGAAGAAGCATTTAATATAAAATTTCATGTCTTTCTTTGCATCTCATGAAGAGACTAATTGGAACACTAATTGGAAACAGCATGACAATTCTTCCTTATTGCTTTCAACATAAAGTTTAAAGCATGTACGTCATCAATTCACTGCCAACAATTGTGAAATATGTTTTTGAGGCTTTCTCCATACTTTTAAATTAAGTTGAATTATTTCCAGATGAGTACATTTAAAAAAAGATAATACACACAAAAGCTGTAGTTTTATGTTTGAAACCAGACAGACTTGTCATGTTTATGTCCCTGTATGAAAATAACTTTCTTCAAATACTGTAAATGTATGAATATTTGTTGGCATGAAATTTCATGGTTTTAAAGAAAAATTACAATTTTGTGGGCACTTAAATTGTGGAAAATTTCATTAAAAAAATTGTGGATAATTTCAATTAAAAAAAAATCAGGAATGAATTGTGTATCATGGTTCTCTGTCTGTCACACATAATGGTAAAAGGGATGTCACCCATTTATCAACCTGTCAATTAAGTAATAAACACCTATCATGAAAACATGTCATGTAATTGTTGGAGGGTAGGACAACAAAGTGTCAATTGAACAATACAGGTTTGACAATAAACCCTTTTTCAAAACAACAAAGCCAGTTACCAATAATTAGTGGCAATCATTTGTAATAATAGACACAAGAGGGTCATGGGCCCTAAGGCGCTCAACTGAGACATGAAGGAACTAAACTACTCTGAGAAGGTGGACTTCAGGAGAATAAAAGTAGTACATGAAACAGAAATATTTCATTTCTTGGCACATTATTATTAAAACTTTTGATAGGAGAAAATGTTTCCAACACAGAATGAAGATGAACATATTAAAACCATACATTGATTTATGGGGGTTAACTCAGTTAGCCAGAAGCTGGTTGTATCTCCTGCAAAAAGGACTCTCTATACGTGTTTCAAAAGCTCACTTGTGAATTATTTTTAGATCAAATGAAGAGATTCTAATTGCAGCTACTGGCATACCAGTATATTGGATGAAAGGTCAAATAACGTGCATTTGAAACAGTTCTTCATATTCTACTGGGTTTATCACAATGTGATTTTCTGGAACAAGACGGCCATAGGCCCCAAGGCACTCACCTGAGATCAGAAGGAACTAAACTATCCTCAGAAGGTGGAGTTCAGATAATAAAAGTACTTTATGAAACATAAATATTTAATTTCTAAACACCGTTTTATTTCTGAACTTGGCTGAGACATTAAAACTAATGTTATGACCAAGTTTTATTAAGAGTTGACTTGAATTCAAGAGTATTAACAAGCTTTTTCTTTAATTTTACCAAATGACCAAGGTTTTCACCTCACATGACCCAGTTTCAAACTTGGCAGAGATATCATTAGTACAAATGTTCAGACCAAGTTTCATGAAGATTGGACACAAATGAGACTTCTAGATTGTTAATTAGATTTTTTTTTAATTTGACCTAGTGACCTAGTGTTTGACCTCACTTGACCCACTCATCTGAGATTTAATTGGGACAAATATTTTGACAATATTTCAAGTAGATTGGACAATAAATGTGGCCAATAGAGTGTGAACAAGATTCCACTGTAGCCATAAAAGGAAAACTGACCAGCCCCCTAGCAGCGATTTTTTTAATGGACCAGAACCATTTTCTAATTCTGCTGAGATATCATTGGAACAAATATTCTGACAAAGTTTCATAAAAAAATGACAATAAATGTGGCCAATACAGCTACAACACACACATTTAATGGGGCAGTGCTAGTGGGTACAGGCTTATATAAATGGACACTTCAAAATAATTGGTCATTGAAAAAAATCAAAGGTTACCGCCATTGAACTTTCCGAGAGGCGTTTACTCGAAGATAACTGGCCACATACTTATTTTGTTTGAGAAACCTATGTCTATACCATATGTGTTTTCATCACTGCCTTTCCTTGTACCTTTGTCTAGTTAAACTTGTCTGGCTTCTTTACTTCATTTTTTTTTTTGGTACAAAATATCATGCTTTTCCATCATATCACACAGACGCTCCTGGATGCGTTCGTTGACTCAGAGCGGTATATTGGACAAGTCGGTTCCAATATCTTATCAGCCGGTACATACGAGGCAACTGTGGTTCGGTGATGTCGTTTTAATTTACCACGTAAAATTCTATTGCAGTCGCTTTTCTGCTGTAATCAAATAATTGATTTTCTGTGCTGATAGTTCTTAGATAGTTTCTCAGAATTTAATTTTTCTGAGTATGTAAGTTGTGGAGCCTATATTTATCTACGGCGTAGAAATGATAGGGTCCAATACTTTACTTGATCGATAGTTTAAGGTCAATCACTTGCAAAAGTATACGATTCATTTTCAGTTATCACTTTTAAAACGGTATCTTTAAGCGCATAGTTTGTCTTTGTTTCTCAACATACGACTACTGTCACTGGTAGATTTGTAGATGCTTATACTTTTCCTCTGAAGCCGCATCAACTTAGTGCACATAACAGTATTATTAACGTATTGTGTTGTGTAGCCCAAGATCTAGTCCAGGTGAGAACTTTTTTTGTTTGGCTCGTTTGCGGAAAGCTCAATATTGCTGTCATATTGGTTGAACGTATATGCATTAGTGTGCGATTTCGTGCGTCCTTTCGAATTCGTCCAAAATGTAATTCATCATTCATCCTAAAAAACCTACCACCATGTGGATATGGCATGTCTAGTGTAATAAGAGCCGTTTCAATATCTCAAATCTGGTCATAATTCAGCTTGTCATGACTGCAACTTCATCATTCATCTTGAAATTTAAAAATAACTTACCAAAGATTTTCATCTTGTGGAAACGGTGTGTCGCATTCAAGACCCGTGTACCTAACTCCAAGAGTAAGAGCAGAGGTAACATGTCCAATTAGGAAATAACGCAGCTCGTCTGGACATTGACTTAATCATGTTTTTTTTTTCAAATTACTTCCATAAATTGTTTCTGAGGAGACAGTCTGTCACTAAATCAGTGTCTTTGCCTCAAGGGTAAAGGTCACATATTGAGGGCATTGCAAAGGTCGTGGTTCGGTATAAAAGAGCATGTCCGTTATGTAACTTCATCATTCATTAATACATTTTAAAATTCTGAAATAACTTAAAACAAATGTATGTTCATCTTGTAGACACGATGTGTTGCTGGTAAGGCCTTTGTGCCCAAATTAAAGGTTAAGGTCGTATTTTACGTTTTACAAATGTTCATTATTTAGTAAGGACGTGTTAAGCATAAGACCTGCGTTAAGCAGTCAAAGGTCAAGGTCATACTTTAAGGTCAGTGCTAAAAGTAGCAGTGCATCATTACCATCATCATCAATCCCTTGACCGGTTCGGCTGTTGGGAGGAAATGAGGGACGACGATACAGAAATCCTCCTCCAGTCAGGTCTGCTGTGTTCTGCTGAGAGAAATTCATCCATGGGAAGGGATGTCCACTCTTTTACAGTGTCCATCCAGTTTGTTTCTCTGACGGCCTCGACGTGTACCTCCCTCAAGCGTGCCCTGGAGAACAGTCTTGCACAGAGAGTCGTGACTGGTGACGTGTCCAAACCAAGCCAGCTTTCGTCGTTTGACGGTTGCCAGTAGGGGCGATTGTGGACCAACAAGTGTTGCAGTCATGTTCCGGACGTACTCCGGTGCTCTTGTCTTTTCTTGTCTTGTGCTCCGTGTATGAGATGCGGAGCAGTTTTTGGAGACATTTATGTTCAAATGCCTGTATCTTGCGCCCTGTGTCCGCGTGAAGCGTCCATGTCTCGCAGCCGTAGCGTAGGATGGAGACTACGAGGGATTTGTAGAGCCTGTACTTGATGGGGAAGCTGATGGAACTGCCTGTCCACAACCTGCTCAGTCTGGCCATCGCTGCGGTCGCCATGGCAATTCTTTTTCGGACCTCAGCGATTCTGGTACCATCCTTGGACATGGTTGCGCCCAAGTTATTAACGCTGGTAACTTCCTCTAATTTTTTGCCGTTCATGTTGATGTCTGCACTGGTGTTGGTCGTGCTGTTCACCATGATCTTGGACTTCTCTGTGCTGACCTCCATCCCGTATGCTCTTGCTCTTTCTTTGCGCGACCCATGCGGTCAATGTCATCAGCGAATCTCAAGTTGGAGATAGGTCTTCCACCGATGGAGATAGAGGTGTGGTGGTCATGGGATTCTCCTGCACTATCTTCTTAAGGAAAATGTTGAACAGTACGGGAGAGAGCAGACATCCCTGACGAACGCTAACTGATGTCCTGAAGAGGTCCCCCTGCTGTCCGTTGAGAAGAACTGCGCTGCTGACGTTTCCGTAGAGTTCTTGAATGACTTTCACCAGCCCTTCGTCAATGTTGAATCCTCTCATAACATGCCATAGGCCATCCATGACTACAAGTAACAGTGCATGTGAGTGATACGATTAGCTTCTGCTGACCTGGGACCTATACAAACATCTTTGTATAGGTCCCTGTGCTGACTGTTCCATCACTCATAATGCAATTTTGCAATTACAAACATATTAGGCTCTCCCTGTGGAGAGAACAATATTAGTATTAGTTGCGTGCAGGTTGCAAGCTACACCGTTGTCCCATGTTCAAAAGTCAATGCCATTCATTTTAAATAATAACGTCTGGCTTTTTGACAAGGGTATCGACAGATTCCCGAGATGCATCTATCAAATACTGTTCGTCTAAAAATATAGTTCTGGCTATTAAATTAGGCAAGTTAAGACATTTAGATGTGAGTAATATATAAGAATCCATAATTAACACATATCACGTATGGTCATTAAAATAGTCCACCCCATGAACGAACATTTGGCATGCTATGGACTTTTTGCGACGCACAATGTGTACTAATTAATGTACTGTCCATATTTTACATACATAAAAGAAAAACATCGATTGATGAACGCTAGGTTTCTTTAATATTACTATTATATAGTAAATATAATTAGGATTTTACTGAACTGCTAGTATTGGTTTTATTCGTTTCACAATTATTACTGTCCAAGACTTCTATCTTGACACAGCTAGTATGTGACACAAACATAATGATAGGGCTAGGCGATTGAAATTACGTTTAAACCACAGGAACCATTAAGAAAAATACTCTATCGATACTATAAATATATTCAATGGTTCCAACTGTGAAACATCCTGCACAACAACATGGTCTAAACAACAAAAAGTAAGGATTTTGAACATTTTGAATGAAACTTTCTCTCGTAATTCAATGGAAAAACTCGTACTTTATTGCCAAGTGTATGATTTTCTGAAAGATGAATGTCTTGGCTGTTGTAATACAGTTTAATTGGTGTATTTATTGCTTTTGGAAGCGAATTTATATATATATATATATATATATATATATATATATAGTATTATAGAGTATTTTTACTTAACGATCCCTGTGGTTTAAGCAGATCATTTTTTTAACTTGGTGACCGAGAGTCTGAGATGTCTCCTGGTGTGGATGTGAATTTAATTTAGATGCTCCATAGTAGACATCGTCTAAGCATAATCAGCGACACAATATGGAGGGCTATGATTGGTAATGTATCTGTAATTATCGTAATCACTTTAATGTAGAGCCACTAACTGGTGGTTGGAATCAGGCATCTAACTATTCGTTGATTTAACAGAGCCAAATGTGACCGACTGATTAACTAAATAGAACAAAATTTGTGTAATTTATTATACAGTACATATATGCTATACACCCATGGTTTTAAGTTAAAGTGGGACTTCTTTATATAGTTATCCACCATTTTGGTCCAAACAAATGGTATCCAAACAACATAATGACTGTTGTTTAAAAATACAGTGGCATAAAGTATCAAAAGAGGAAATGTTTTATTTAGAAGTATATCTGTAACATGCGCACGCGATAGTAAGTGCGCACTCAGGCGATAATCACTATGTGCGCACGCAATTGCTGACAAATTTGAATACATATGACATCATTGGTTAATTATTTCGTGCGCACGTAATAACCATCGCGTGGCCACGCTTAAAGGCTAAATAAAATATTGTCTTAATGCCACCGTAGTAACGAAACAAATTTACTGCTTACGGAAATTTCAATCCTGGAAGCATTTATTTATATGGACATATATTTTCAAATGAAATTTGCAAAACAATGTGTATACATCCCCTTGTCATAGTAGTGATTTTAATTACAAAAGACTAAATATATCGAACCTTGTCTAAGCAAAAGCTGTTTTTATTTAAAAACGAGAGAGCGCAACAACATATTTTTAAGAATAAAACACATTTGTATATAACTTATTTTAACCGCAGAATACATGGCTCTAAACTTACATGCAAATCATGCCACGACGGGTTTGCGTGGTTAAGTTGCAAACAAATACACAGATTACGAAACGCAGGCACCAAAGAACTTTAAGCGGCCTCTATTTGCATTGTTTATGTGCTCCAGAGGTTTGTCACGCGATGTTTGCATATATGCATATAATTGCATTGCAGCATCAAACACACTAAAAGCAATGACCTGTTTCTATATTTCCAGCAACAAAGCCACCGACACAAAAAAAAAATAGTCAACAGTGACTTTGTAGTAAATTTGTTAAAAATGTCTCAGCAGTCAACAGTCAATAGTTTGTGGTTTGCAAGGAATGCGTTGGTGGCGAGAAAACGAATGAAACGATATTTGGTATGTGTTTTAGTACTACGAATACATATTTCATTTACATTTACCGGTAAATGTCCATAACAGTAGTGTGGGCTGAGCGGATCGAAACTATCAGTCGACAAATACAGGATTTACACATGTAATTTTGACCACTTAAACAGTATACTGTATGGACATTGAAGATGGATCAAGGAGAGGATTCGTTATGTTGATGCCCGTTTTCATGGCTGGCTGGCCCACCAAAGCGGTTTATCAGAACCACGTGCATTTACTGAATTAGGGACTATACGCACCATGGACCATACAGACCAGACCATACGGCACAGATTTGCAGACCAAACGGCCCAGATTTGCGGACCATACCATATGCCAGTAACAGATAACTGCTCTACTTGAAATCTGTCTGAGGTAATTGTATGGAGAGAATGACAGGATTTTCGAATCGTTTGATTAATTGATTCTCGAACAGCTCTTATACTCTTACGCCCACCAACATATTGCAGAGAAATTAATCCAAACGTCATAAATTACGTCAAACGTTACGTGCAATCTTGATAGATCAAAAGGATTTTTTCAGCAACGTAATTATAGCTTACGATTGATGCAATGGTCATTATCTCTGTCGGTAGTATCCATGGCTTCAGAACTGACCACTTATATCATTCTAGAAAACCCTTAATAATTGTCTGTTCACCATCACAGTTCTTTCGTTCAACAGGCAACGCGCTGCACGAGGAAAACGTGTGTTGCTCAAATGTCTGAATTATTTGCAATGAAGGGTTTTTCGGATATATATACGTGTTGCATGACTCGTCTAACAAAGAAATGTACAGCCATTAATCTCCGGTTATACATTAACATTTCATGCGTGAAGGAAGCTGATGAACGTTGGGGTCGTAGTTGAGGTGGAAGCTGGAGAAAAGGGGCAATAATTTACAAAAACTTGAGGCAGCCACAATTTCTTTGTTTAAGATCATCTACACATTGAGGTCATTCAATTGAGAAAGTTTGAGAGAGATCCACCCAGTAGTTAAAAGGTGATTGAAACATAATCTTCGGGACTTATGTATGTGCAGACGTTCAGGCATACGAACGGACGGACATACGGACACGTACCATTCTAAATGCCTTTCTCTCAGTGGAGCATAACATTGAAATTGCGCGCGTGTCAAATTAAAATATGTTTTTTTTTGTACACTGATGCACCTGATTGTCGGAGTTTTAATGTTTCCTGATTTGCACAATACATCATGGTTTAATGCTCAATCAGACAGAAATAACTCGGAAAAAAGGCGGAAATGACAAAAAGAACTTCCTAGAAATCTCTCAACAGCCTGTTTCGTAGCATAAATTCTGCCACGGAAGATAGTTTTCACTTGTGGTATTATGAATTGTCAATGCTTTGCCTATTAAAACTCAAAAGTTTTGCTTTATTCTGTTTTAAAGTATTGTTTTCGAAAGGTACCCTCCAACATATTGAGAAACGCAATTTTACCTGATGCTTCCAATCTTTTTCCTCATGAATCTGTATAGCAGGGTCATATGACTACAGGTTCTTTCTCGAAATAGATAATTTGTGTGAGATATATGGTTTTTATTCAGCTGAACACGGGTTACGTTCTATTAAAGGTAACACATGCACAAACTGGAAGTCCTGACACAAAAGTTGCATGCTGTTAGTTTGATAAAAAGCCCCAATGGTTGAATGCATGATGCATACAATTTTTAAACTACAAGGTATATATGTAAGCAATAACTAAACAATCCATTTCATTGCATTCCATTGTTATACTGGTTTATAGCCCCACATTTATGGGCTGTTTTTTTGTGCTCAAACATGGCAGCCTCCCTGCCACTGAATGCCGATGTGTAATTTCCAAGTTATTTTTTCTGAGTTACAACTCATAAAAATATACAATATATTCTGATAATATTGAAAGTAGCTTAGTCATGTTGGAAATTGACATAAACAATGAAATGTGTATGCATTTGTAACCTCAATCGAACCGGAATTATACGAAAATAACGAAAATAGTAAATTTGATTGTAAATGTAAGTTTTTACATATAATTAGCAATAGTCTCCCTTGCCACTTTTTAGCTCACCTGAGCACAACGTTTGGGCTGAGTTCGGAAATGGTTCCTGTCTGTTAAAAAACATGGGGCCATTTTTCCTTATATTGCTATTTTGAAACCTAGTTAACTCTCTTGAAGTCACTTTTTGCCCAATCTTCTTGAAACTTATTTAAAATGTTTATTCTAATGATATTCCAAATGAGGTCAAAAACGGTTCTGGTCTGTTGAAAAATATGTCACAGTAGGTATTAGTTTAGCTGGTAATTTTGGCTCAAGCGAAACCTTTTAACACATGTTGAAGTTTCTTCTTTCTGAAGCTCAATACAACCATTAAAGAAATACTATGATTGTGTGATGTGAAAGTTGTTTTTGACACGAGGATGATGGTTCACAATAATGATGATAATGATGATGATGCAGAAAATCACACAGTGAATATTATTTGACCTTCGATTCACCTATCATATCCTCTATCAAACTGATGATACTAAAAAAATAAACAGCATAGTAAGAGTGCTCTTTAAACAGATGGAACCATATCATACTGTTAATAGTTTGACGTGTTGGTCAATAAACCCCCTGATATTGGTTTTACGATAAGGGTATTTGTACAACAAAAGTAGGAAACGATAAACAGGCACATGACCGGATCTCACCAGACATGGCATGATCTTGGGTTGCCTAGTAATATTACAATTTTAATGTTTAAGCTAGCAACAAAGGGAATTATAAAACAGTGACAACAATGGATTCCAATATGGGGACTTCCATTCTTAAAGGATCAGACTTGTTCTTTGAATTCTCTTGTTTCACCTTTAAGGAAAATGACAGAAACATAGAGGCTGAATGTTACTGCGAGGAATGTTCTAAATTGTACTGTAGCAAATGTGTGGAGCATCATAACTATCTTTTCAATAAGCATGCAATTTTGAGCAAGAAAAACATCAGCCAGTGGCCTCAGACCAATGTGGGTGAACAAGAGCAATGTCAGGAGCACAAGAAAGAAAAACTGACAGGATTCTGTGAGGACCACAGTCAGCTGATATGTCATGTCTGCCATGTCTACAATCATCTGTAAGTACATGTGTACTCTTTATTGATATCTTATTTTGCATATGTATAAACAAATTGTTTAACATTCTTCATATCTCTTCCAATCTTGTGCAAATTAAACAAGAGAACCATGTGGAACATAGGACTCTCATCTGATTATTTTATTTTATTTTAACTGTCATAAGTAACTTGCCGTCTTCCTAGAATTTAAATAAAAAGTTCACAAAACACGTGCGATTAAAAAGCCCTAGGCATCTCGTCTCCAATTGAGACGCCATAGAAAAGCATCAAAATGTAATACATGTACAGGCTGTACGTTGCCATGTTAGCATAAACTTTAAAAGTTATGCATTGATGAAATCACAAAAAAAGATGTTTGGTACAAAAGTTGTTATATATATATACGACTGGTTGAAACAGAAAACTGATAGGTGTCTTCCTTTCCTCATTAGTAACCAGCACATTAACCTGGATAGTCTCTCTTCAAAGCATTCTCTAAATATTTGAGCTAACATCTTTCAACGTTGAGTTGTTTGTAATAAGGCTTATTTTCTGACATTCTCTCCCTACCCCTGACTCAAGTAGGACAGTTGTCAGTTACTGGCATAAGTATGTGCAGTAGTGGTAAACAAGCAATCCCAGGAAAAGTGTGAGTTGGTAAACTGACCGCCAGAGATATGACTGAAATACTATGGAAAACAGCGAATATTCATACTAAAAACAAGCAATTACAAAACATGTCACAAAAACTGTTTGAATATGCTTAGACTTTGTTGTGTTATCTTTAGTCTGGAAACCATGACATGCAAAGACCAACAAACTCAACTCCTTAGTGGTTGGGGGTATGAAAAAACAAAGAACATACTTATATATTAAATAAAAATATATTAATTTAATGCTGATATTAGATCTACTTTACACACATAAAATAAACACATTTATATTATGACTTTGTGTAATTTATAATGGTAAAAAAGAGTTAAAAATGTTAAGGAATATTATCAATAATTGTCACTTCTTCCCTATAACAACATTATCCTGGTACTCACGTGAATACAAATAATGTTTTAAGGAGGGTTAGGTCAACAATTCCAGAATCAAAACTTGTGAAAAAATCTTATTATTTTTGACAACAGACAAAACATTTTAAACAACGTTGCTAGAAAACACTTTTAGATTGTTAAAAAAGCATTAAAGCATATATTAGGAAAATGTGTTGGTTTTGGTAAATTCTTTATTTTAATTCACTGCATCACTCATGTAACAAGAGCTGTTTGTAAAACATGTATCCAAAAAAGTCGTCCGTATGAAATTGACATTTGATCTCTTGGTTCGAAAATCATTATTCCTCCTTCATCAGAGGAATCAGCATACTAATTTATATGATCCTGAGAATTCTTTTGATGCATATATACAAGTAATTTTCATGTAACAAACACATGCGACATTGATTATTGGCCTGTTAACCTGTCAAAATCAATAGGCATCTTTCTTGTCTCCCAAGTAATCAGCAAAGCAATGAAGATGATAAAAGGTCAAAGCGTTCTCTAGATATTCTGCGGAAACAAATTGCAAAATAATTATCCATGTGACCTTTACCTTAGACTTGATGACCTCAAACTTAATAGGCTCCTTCTTATAACTTTATAGGCGTAACCACCGTAACAATATGCATGAGCATAGTTCAAAGATATCGCGCAGAAATTAATTTCTTGTTACAAGCATCTTTTACCTTGACCTTTGGCCTCAAAATCATTATGTTTCATTGTATCACCAGTAACCAGCATAATAATGTTGATGATCGTAGGTCAAAGCGTTTTCTTGAATTCTCTAGATATCATGCAGGAAACAATTTATTCATAAAAGCTCATGGGACCTTGACCTTTTATTTGGTGGTATGAACATGTTTCTTCTTTTCCACCATGTAACCGCTATACAGATTTGCATGATCGTAGTTAAGAGTGTTCTGTAAATATAGTGCTGAAATAAATTTCCTGTTCTAAAACCAATGTGACCTTGACCTTTGATTGATCGACCTGAAAATCAATAGGCCTCTTCCCTTCCACACAAGTAACCACTTTATGAGTGTGCTTGATCTTAGGTCAAAGACTTCTTAAGATATAATGCGGATACAAGTTTACTGTGACAAGCCCCAGTGACCTTGACCATGAAATCAATAGGTGTCTTCCTTTTCTTTCAAGGAAATATCATACCAATTTCAATAGGTTAAAGAATTCTCTAGATATCACGGAAAAACGAATTGTCTGCTTACCAAATGACCTTAAATCCGTCTTAACGACGGGCAGATGCAAAGCAATATACCCCTGCTTCTTTGAAGATGGGCCTTAAATATAAATTTCAATGACCACTTTTATTTAAAATCGATAATCTACCAAACCTAACCATTATCCCATGCATAATGGTGTGAAAGGAATATAGCATTAAATTATGTGTGCCGTTCTGGTCAGAATAAGTATTTAAATATTTATGTTGGAGTTTCATTAACATTCTTGGACCATAGGCCCAAAGTCATTCACCTGAGATCCGAAGGAACTGAACCATTCTGAGAATGTGGAGTTCAGAATAATGAAAATACTTTATGAATCACAAATATTTAATTTCAAGGCACATTTCTATTTTCTAACTCGGCCGAGATAACATTAGAACAAATGTCCTGACCAAGTTTCATGAAGAATTTACTTAAAATGGGACTTCTAGAGTGTTAAAAGGTTTTACTATAGCCATATGAGGAACACTGCCCCGCTCCCTGGACGCCATGTTTTTCACAAAGGACCGGAACCATTTATATGACTATAAATGTGATTTCTCAAGTGTTTACAAGCTTTTTTTTTTCATTTGGCCTACTGGCTTAGTGTGTGACTACACGTATTACCCAGTTTTGAATTCGTCCAAGATATTATTTGCACAACTCTTCTTACCAAGTTCATGAAATTTGGACGACAGTAAATGTGGCCTCTAGAGTGTTAACAATGTTGACGACGCACGACGGACCAAATGGCGATCAGAAAGGCTCACCATTAGCAAGTTATGCTCAGGTGAGCTAAACTAAACAGCCAAGTTAATGTTTTTTAAGAAATTTCATTTGACAAAACAATATAATTAAAAATAAATTATACATCAAGGAATAGTAACAATGCTTGGAAAAACACAAACATGATTTAAAGAGAGTTTGTTTTTGCAGAAAATGCATTCGTGTGGTACTTATAGCTGACAAATTAAATGACCTCCATCAAAAAGGGGACTTTAAGCAGTTGTCAGCGATGTTTGATACACAACACCAGAAACCGATACACCTAAAAAGATGACTTTGAAGAAAATATGAAGTCTCTTGAGAAATGTTACAAGAAATTTTTGGAAGAAATCGATGCTTTTCGAAAGACAATTAATGATTTTTTGGATCAACTGGAGAAGAATACTAAGCGGGAATTGGACACATTGCTGGCCTAAAGGTTTGAACCTGCATTCTATTCTGCTTTCAGCTTTATATACACAGTCTATTATTGGTGATTCAAGTGAAACAATCAGTTTTATCTTTAGCCATATGACACACTTACCGACAGAGCTGCATTATATTTTAAGCTTAATAATCTTTATCTTTCGTATTTTGACACACCAACGTAAAAACAAGAATGTCCGATTTAAATTTTATCACACGAGTGAAGCAACTTTTAATTCCGGAACTTGACGCTTTCCGACTTGAAGAATTTCCGGGTTTTATTTGCGGCTTATCACATTTATGACATTCAAATATAGCCACAATTCATTTATGAACCGGATAAGAGACTTCTTAAGCATTTTTCATAGCACATTGTCTTTGTTAAGTACATTTAACATGCAATCGAACAATTTTAATGTATTTCCCTTGTTGGATAAAACACATTTCCGAACATCTTTAATATTTACTTTTCATACAACAACGTATGTTGACTTACTAATGGTCTTATTTCAATAAGGTAAATTATCCTTTAACTGGACAACAACAAGTCTTGCCATTTTGAAACTTCAATTAGTGCAAATGCTTCATATGTGAACAAATCTTGGTCTTCCTATCATTTTAATTGTTCGCATCGTTAATATAGACATGAGTCTATCGTCAGGACAAATGGAATAATATTTTGTCGGCAATCCACTGGAATACATTGGGGCGAGATATTTTCTTCGCTACACACATTAAGAAAATTGTCTCTTTCTTCTACTAAATGAACAATAACGTGCAATGTCGACTTTGGAAATTGGCATGTACGCGAAGATTCGCACACTAATTCGATCGAATTTGATTGCAAAATGAACTATCTTTATAATACCAATCTTTTATATTTTATGTTCTTTGATAATCCCGTATGAAGGCAACAAAATATACAAATTGTTCCGTGTATTACAACTATAATAAAACCAAACGCAGTTGCAACAGTCTTTAATTCAGATTGTGAAGATAAACAAAATCACAAGAAATAACATTAAGAGATACGAACAATATTTGGCAATTAAATGTGACTGTTTTGTTAAGTATTTTTTAATCCTGTTGATGCTTATACTCGAACGTATATGTTTCAGCTTTCTTTTCTTCAAAATGTATGTTACGGTATGAGTAAATGTCCCCTTGATTAATAAATTAATATTACATTCAATATATGTTGGCTTTGAAATTATCTTAATGTGGTTAATATTAAAGATCGTTTAGTTTTGCTTTGTTTTATGCAATGTGTAATGATTTTGAAGTTGATATATTGTGAGTTACATTAACTTTACATTTAGTATTGCAAAATTATAACGAAAATATATTATTTTTCGAGCTGAGATGTTTTCTTAATTATACCGATGGAATTATATGTTGTAAATCAATCATGCATCCCAAAGAAGTAGGTATGTTCGTAAACAGCGAATGGCTGATTATGAGCACAGCAATTGACATAACTTTTTCGCTCGCTCATTTGTCCTGACCTGTCATTGAAGCTTTTATGTTAACAAAATAAAATTGTCTATATTATAGTTAAGTTTGCCAGGTCGGTACTGCTCCCCAAATAACACATGGTGAAATGATTTTTTTTTTATAAATACCCAGTCCGATTCGGAAACAATGTCAACATTGGATTATTGGATTATTCATATTTCCTTTAGTGAACATTACTTTGCGTTGTGCAACTTGTAGCAATGCAAGCTAGATATAAAGCCAATTTTTATTATTGTTTTTAGCATATAAAAGGAACACATATTTATTTCGATTGATATAATGAAAATAATGATTGCCCTCTAATGCTCTGTTGAACACTGTACTGGCATATGTCATAAATAAATTACACTGTCTACTTACATTGCTTCATATTAATTGTCTGTGTCTGTTTTAAGAAGACTTATTTAATTTTGTTTTATAAAATGAAATACTTTCTTCTTATTCTATCATTTTATATCGTGTCCATGCACATCGTTATCGTACCGCCAAAACAGTCGTGTGTTTCCATAAACGTCGCCAAAAAGGGTAGGTAAATCGGCAAAACTCCTTTTTTTACGAAACAAACTCTAATGAGAATAATCCGTCATAGATTGATTGATTGATTGATTTTTAAAACACTTTAATTGTACTTTTATAATATTTGTGTACTAGTCATCATGGCAAATATATTATAGAAACATGATTGTAACAACTTACATGTATACTCAAATTATCAGGGACTTATTGTTCATATTGTGTAACCTTCTCTCAGGATTATACTATAGTAAGTATAACCTAAACTGGACCCCATTGGAAATAAGCTTTCGAGCATTCATGGGCGATCCTAGGTTTTTACACTATATTATCCAAGTTATTTCCTTTTACATACTTAGTTTTCCCTAAAGTTGTGAATTTGTTTCTATAATATATCAAATTACTAGTCTGTGCTGAAAATCTGTGATAACAAATATATGTGACATGTTTAACTGTGATAATCAAGCAATATACTATATTCCATTATAGTAACATTAAATTATATTTTAAATGTGAGGCGGTTGCTGATCTGTTCCCTTCAAATCTAATTTGAAGTGATACGCTTCCATAAGACTTTTTTAAATTGTTTCACTTTTGTGTTTATTTTCTTTGTCAAATCATATTTTATATTATTTTATGGCAGTTTTTATACCATAGGTTTTGATCAGCAGCAATCTCACAAATGCTTTTAATTAAAATTGTTATGTAATTTTGAATGATAACTTGTATATTATGTGTTTTAAAAACCTGAATAAAAATCAATCAATCAATCAGTCCGTTTTAAGCCACTTATTAACAAGTAAAAAAAAAACGTTTTTCCTTGCATTATTAAGGTTTTCTAATAAGACTCGACGACTGAGCACGTTTCATTATAAATCATAAAGAAATAAAGAAAACGTTTATCGAATGTTACCATAATATTTATGACAGATTTGTAAGGTTATCGACAATGTACGGAATACCGTTAGGGCCATCGTGGTTACATGTTAAAATCCAGAGGGCGAGAATGCGAGAACGCAAGAGTACGATGGCGACAATGCGAGAATACGATGGCGAGAGTGCGAGAATACGACGATGAGAGTGCGAGAATGCGATTACGAGAGTGCGAGAATACGATTACGAGAATGCGAGAACGCGATAGTACGATGACGACAGTGCGACAATACGATGGCGACAGTACGACAATACGATGGCGACAGTGCGATAGTACGAGTGCAAGAGTACGATGACGAGAGTGCGAGAATACGATGACGAGAGTGCGAGAATACGATGACGAGAGTGCGAGAATACAATAACGTCAGTGCGACAATACGATGACGACAGTGCGACAATACGATGGCGACATACGATGTACGATATGACTATCGCATTATCGCCGTCGTACTATCGCACTGTCGCCATCGTATTGTCGCACTGTCGCATTGTCGTTATCATTCTATCGCGTTCTCGCATTCCCGTCATCGTATTCTCGCACTCTCGCCATCGTATTCTCGCACTCTCGTCATCGTATTCTCGCATTGTCGCCATCGTACACTCGCGTTCTCGCATTCTCCTCGCCCTCTAGATTTTAATGTGTAACCACGATGGCAATAACGGTATTCCGTAACAATGTCATTAACGTTCTTTCGTTTTGTAGACACGTTTGTTTCCTTTTTATCAAAACACAAGCTGTAAAATGTGTGCAGTATATTCTTAATGTATCTTTAAGTTGTTTGAAGAGAATGTGACATATATAAATTGCACTTTGTGTTTCATGACACATGGTATAAGCGTAGCTTCATTATTGAAACTGTTAAGTTTTATTTTGCTGCAAAGAAAACATTATTATATATAATAAAACAGAAATTAGATTATAACAGATTAATAAGACTTTTAAATAAATGTGTATAAGGTTGATAAGTTGCTTTTAAGAGCACTATTCTTAAGTTTGATGTTTTAAATGATCTTATACATTTGCAAAATCGGTCCTAATAATCCAATTTCATGACTTATTTATGGCATGATATATAAAATATTATAAAGACGTTATATAATTAGTTTACATTTATTACTAATCTGAACCTGACTGTAAGTGCTGTTCGTGCATATGTGTTAATGATCATTGTCAACTAAATTGTGAAAGAAAAAAAACGAACCTGGTGACCAGGAGTGTGTTTTAAATGAGTATAGGTCCCAATGACAGCATCAACATAATCGCGTATATATAATAACATACTCCCCAAATTTAAAGTAATTATGATATACAAATTCATCTTTTCTTACAAATGTATGAAATCGAATGGTCTTCATTAGTTTTCATATGTTTCTAAAACAAATTGTGAACTTGTTACCCAAGATAAATATTGTTTCATAAGTCTGTTAAAAAACTTAATTATAGGAAAAATTAAACTCCACATACATTTTCAGGAGATAATTTATTGTAAACCTTCAGTAGTTGTAACTACTGAACGATACTGAAATCGAAGTACAACTTTAAATCGTGCACTTCCTTAACTATTTATACATTAGAGTAAGCGTAATTTGGTTGTGACTAAGAATAGCACGTGGAATTGTTTTGAATTCTCGATGAACATAAATAAACGATAACATGTGGTGTTCCCCAGGGCTCTATTCTAGGACCTTTGTTGTTTCTAATCTACGTCAAGGACATGCCTGGTGCAGTAAAGAATAAGTTATTACTGTATGTAGATGATTCTGGTATTTTGGTCTCTGGTAAGGATAGGTCTGAACTTAAATCAGTTTTGAGCTCCGAAATGACTGTTCTAAGTGAATGGTTAATTTGTAATAAACTATCTTTGCATTTTGGTAAGACTGAGTCTGTTTTGTTTGCTTCCAAAGCAAGGTTAAAGTCTGGACCAAATCTTAATGTTGTATGCAATGGTAATCCTATTGAAGCTAAGGATTCTGTTAAGTATCTTGGGGCCACTCTTGATCAAAGTCTATCTTTTGATTCACTGGCTAGGTCAACTATCAAGAAAGCTAATGCTAGGTTGAAGTTTTTGTACAGGAAGAGTAAGTTCCTTAACCCCCACTCTAAAATGTTACTGGTCACATCCCTCATCCAGTGTCATTATGATTATGGTTGTTTAATTTTGTATAACAGCTTGTCTCAGGAACTAAGGAATAAATTACAGGTCACCCAAAACAGAATGATCAGGTTTGTGTTGTATCTTGAAGCAAGGGCTCATATAGATCAAAGTCATTTTGTCAAGCTAAACTGGTTACCAGTCTCTAAAAGGGTTGATCAAATCATGTTGTGCCATGTGTTCAAAATCTTCAGTGGTAGATCACCAGGTTACCTAAATTAGCATTTCATTCCACTTAGTTCAGTTCATAACTACCCCACTAGGGTAAGAGTGTCAGTTGGTGCTTCCAGTGATTCATTCACAGACACCGAAAGATTGTTTTTGCCCAATGTTAAAAGTTTTGGTAAACGGTCATTTGCTTATCAAGTTTGTTTTCTCTGGAATGAAATGCCACAACATATAAGACATGCTATGAATCTCCTCAATTTCAAGTCCACCGTCAAAACCCATCTGCTTGCTACTATTTGAGTTTTTTTCTAGTTCTATTTGTATTTTTATAGTAAAGTAATTCAATGTAAATTCTGTGACAATGTAAATTCTGTGACAGTTACTTCATGTCTGTGATAATGATCTCTGAGATAAACTTATTATTCAATTTTGCTCATAAAGGTTTAATTATCCCCCGCCAAAGGCGGAGGGATATTGTATTGGTGTTGTCCGTCCGTCCGTCCTTCCGTCCACCCTTCTGTCCGTCCGTTTGTCCGTCCGTCCGTCCGTCCGTCCGTCCGTCCGTCCGTCCGTCCGGAACTTTTGTGTCCGGAGCAATATCTTGGAAGTGCTTTGGCGGATTTCATTGAAACTTGGTATCAGTATATATATTGATAAGAGGATAATGAACGCCAAATGGCATTGTACACCATCTGTTAATAACGGAGTTATTGCCCTTTGTATATATTCTGTGTCAATGCAGCATGTGGGGGTATATGTCACGTCTGTAACAAAGCTCTAGTTTGGCGGGGGATATCAATTCGACGAATTTGCTTGTTAGTTGTTGTTTCTAGGTCAACTTTATTAAATATATTAAGGACCACAACGGAAATAAGGATTTACTTCCTTTTTTGTGCTATCCTTGTATTTAAATGTTTGTGATATGGTTTAAATCTTTAGTACACACACAGATATATATATATATATTATAATTATTTAACAATAATAGTATTATAATGTTACTGTCTCAAATTGTTATAATAAGTTATATCATTTAATGAATTTTATAAACCTGTATCTCTGTATGCTTGATTTATCAACTGTGATGCTATTTTAAATTATATGTTTGCTATTTCTTATGCCGTAAGCAGATACAACTTATTTTATGTGTTATATATGCTTTATGTATCATGTTTTACAAATTGTTAAAATATGAAATAAATGAATGAATGAATGAATCTGTCAACAATAGCGTTAGAGGAGTTAAGCCCAAAATGACAAACTCCGGAACTGTCCACAAAATGTGATTGCTGTTTAAGTCGTCATGGATATTACTTGCTTATTGTTAAGTAGTACTTTTTCAGTGACATTGGCAAAAACAATGAAACAGTAGCATCGTTATCTATGGTCTAGTCTTCTGGTCTGAAAATATAGAACTGGAATTCAGAACGTCAGGGATATATATAGAATGTCATGACGGGCCGACGAAGTGATGACTATAGGCTGTTTTTATAAGATACAATACCTACACATATTTAAGTAAACTTTCGATCTTTGTGGTCACACTAAAGTAACGTGATCGTAAATTCAATAACAATTGGACAGACTGTGGAATTTTATTCATTGGGTTGGCGCTAATTGTCACAACACATGAATCTAAATGTTGTACTGAACAGCTTACAGTTGAAATCCAGGCCATGCAGTTTATAATACTGCATTACATGAAATATGTTTACTAAGTGTGGCCATATACATTTAATGTTTATGTTGGATACACCAAACCTTACCAACCGGTATAGATAAAAACAAAAACATAATTATGTAGTAAAGAATATTTTTCTTTCACAATGTGTTCATGGAAAAATATACTCTGACGTGATAGTTTATTGCCAAAACTTGTTTACATTGTCTTTATTTGTAAGTCTACTTTTACACAAAAGCGTTACTTTTAGATTGCCTTATTTCACAATATGTCAAGAAATACTATGACGACTGTCTAAAAGCCAACTAAGCTAATTTTGTAACGTTGAATACGCATGTATAACCTCAGTTATTCCTTTTTTTCACTTGTAATCAGACTTTGCACAAGCAATACATACCAGCTATAGCGAGCTAAACATGTTATAAAATTGCTGTGTTATTTTTTTTAAAGTTCCCTAACGTCGCAGTATTCAGTCGCAATACCATTCGACAAAACTGATAATTGCTGACATTAGCACACAAACTCGTGACAAAACTAATTCGGCAACGCTTAAAAGTCATGGATTGTAGCAATGTAGTCATTGACAGTCTGTTATTTCCCATCATGCTGTTGACCTAAGACTGACCGATATTTGGCAGCTATATATTTAAGCAACAATGTCAGTCGTAACTTTGCATTATTCTATTGAACGTTATCCAGAGCAGAAGTTTGAGAGAATCGGGGCCGTGGATTTCCTAAAGACACCTACACTTGGAATCAAACACCATGATGTCAACAATGCATACATACTTTCTAATTCAGGTACGTGATTTTGCAATTAGAATGATTTAAATTTAGAGCAATATGAACATCGAATACAAAAAAAATACGTGTCAAATAAAACTGAATAAGTAGAATATATTTTACCGAACAATTCGCTCGTCAATCAGCTAAGAACAGCTACGACAGGCGCATGTCATCATAACTTGATGACGTCATGTGTTTCCTATTATCCATGATTTGGAATATCACTTTTATGGAACAATAAGTTATTAAAGTAGTTTTAAACGTAATATTTTGGTACTGAGTAGTTTGATATATTGTTTCTTCTTTATTGCATAAAGACATGCATTGTTTATGAATTGATGTAGATATATAGGATCTGACATGAGTTGTCATATCATACCATATTTTATTAAACGAGTTCAGGAATTTTGTTAGCAAGCGATCCTTTGGTGAGCTTACTAACGAATTTCCTAGACGAGTTTAATAAAATATGGTATGATATGACAATCAGTGTCAGATCTTTTTATTCACATGCTTTTAAACTAAATAAAATACATCTTAATTGACCAAACAAATGCTGATAGATCTAAAAGTTGTTAACTACCGTGACGTCATTTCATGTTGACGACGTCATTTCACCAAAATAAAGCCATGCGATTGGTAAGTTTTTGATTCTGTAGCCAATGAAAACGCTTAAAAATGTTGTATTACACATGTGTTATATATAAGAAATAGTAAACCCCACTGAGGTCCCAATGGCATTATAGTGACCAGCCAGGCAGCCACAAACTGTATATGGACCGAAGCCGTAGGGGTTTACTATTTCTTATATATAACACAATGCCATTGGGATCGAAGTGGAGTTTACTATTTCTTATATTACGCCGAAGAGTGTCCCCTGTACAATTGTACAGTGTTGTACAGTGTTGTATATATTATATATTATATACTAAATTATTTAATATAAATATAATAATAAGTATATTTTATATTTTATATTATATATTTTATATTTTAAAATTTAAATTTTATATTATATTATAAATTATTATATATTATATATTATATAGTATGTATTATATCTAATACATTATATATTATACATTATATATTATATATTATATCATTTAATAGAAATATTTTATATTTTATATTCAATATTTTATTTATTTTATGTTATATATTATAACAGCGCATATTTGGTGGTGTGTAACCCCGAACGGTCCATATACAAAAAATAGTGACCGGTCCATATACTCTTAGGTTTCTCTATCGCATTTTACAGACTGAAAGCGGTCATATAGATATAGAAGGACCAATATATCTGAGGTGTAATATAAAAAATACGTAATGTCTGTATTACATTGAAAACAAGGTATAGCATGTGATAAAAGTATATGCTGGATTTACATGTATAATACAGGCTATTTTTATTCTGCAAATGCAAAGACACCTTTTTTTATAATGAAAGTTTAAGCCGAAAATGGTTTGGATTGACCGATCCATGTTTGTTAATGTACGGCTAGTGTAGTCAGTTGCCCAGAGTTGTATATGTCATTTGTCACTTGCCCTAAACAACCGACTAACGGATATGGACAAGGAATACTTTCCGAATAAAAATATATATATTGAAAAACATTTCGCCTCTATTTAACATGTATTATATTATGCACTGTGATACATATGATATAAATATATACGAATAAATGAAATTTCAAAAAACAAAACAATTGATACGAATTTACAGGACTAAGTATACCTATACTAACGTTATATCTTAACCATCATTTATAGTAATGCATTATTCTAGCTTATCCTGTCTTCGGTACAACATGGGCTGTGCGAACTACATTTCGTCACTTCATTTTAATTGAAAGACAAACACAAACTATTGGTATTTATATTGGATACATTATATAAATAAACATACTGCGTATTAATGACTGATATGAGTTCCAAACAATTGGACTCAAATGAAATAATGCTGCGAATGGTGCTACATGAATTTAAGGATTATATTACAAACTCTTATTTACTATAGAATTGTTCAATGCGGATTAGGGATTAAGATTGTATGGCAGCAATAACATGTTTTCGATTAACAATTAGCACTTATTGCAGATGGTGCTCTTGGCTGGCGTTACGACAGGATTCCTGTCGGACGTAAATGACTGTTGGACAGGCAACGGCTGTTCGTGCAACAACGAAAGAATATATTGCCAAGGAATGCGATTGAAATTTGTTCCACACTTCAATATAACCGGTACAAATATTTCCATTCGGGAACTGGATTTCGGTAACAATGCCATAGACACACTAAGAATTGACTCATTTAGTTTCCTGCGGAATCTGACAGCAACTTCAATAAACGTGGATTTCAGTTATAATAATCTTTCTACCATCGACGACAGGTGTTTTGAAGAATTTAAAAACGCTATTGTTTATTTTAATCTAGGATTCAACAGTTTAAAAACTGTTCCCGTGGCGATTTCTACTTTGACACATTTACAAAAGTTGGACCTAAGGTTTAATCCCATACTATATTTTGATCCAAATATCCTTTTTAGTATTAGTGGCACACTCCAAACGTTTGTAATATCGCTGAACAAAGTAAATCGCTGGCCTAATGAATTACAATCCCTTTACAATTTGCAAGATTTAGAAATTTTTCAGTTCAGCGCAAACACAATTAGAGCTTCAGATTTCGAATACATAACTGAGGTTAAATCCTTGCAAACCTTCATAATTCAACACACAGATTTAGAGGAATTTCCTGCTCCTTTCTGTGACTTATCGAGCATACACTTTTTGAATCTCGACTATAATCATTTTAGTGGAGGAAAAGATATGTTTAGCATTTGTCAAAAACCTTTAGAAAAGATGCGGACTCTCTCTTTGGGATATAATCAATTGGAATATTTTCCCGATTTAGGCATAGCATTCTCGGAAATTAATGCGCTATGGCTTTCAGGCAATAACATAAGGTATCTCACCGATGAGCTTACTGCCATGCCGCACTTACAATCGCTACGGTTAGATTCCAACAAATTGTTCGATATACCGTCGACATTGGCATCCATAGCACCTAAAATAAGAGAACTTTACGTTTCAAATAACTTAATTGTTAAAATTGATAATCAAGCTCTAGGCGGATTTTCAAATCTGTATTGGCTAGACTTAACAGGCAATCCATTGGAATATATTGCGGAGCATGCATTTTCTCACAATCCTCGTTTGACGTATCTTCTTGTTTCTTCTACCAAACTCTTGACACTTCCCTGCGCACTTTCTATTGCATCTAATCAGTTAATATATGTTTATCCTGATCGAATCGAATGCGACTGCCGAATGAAATGTTTACAAAATATTACTTTGTCAAATCTAAGACTTGATGATCAACGCTGTCTGCAAAATAATATAACTATTGAACACTTTATTCAAACTGTAATCAAAGCCGATAAGTGTGGTTAACTTGTAGAACTTAAGTTCAAAATATAAAAACAACAATAGAAATCCCACGATGAAACAGTAAGCTTGACCTCCACATATCCCAAGTGTTGTTTCAAAATAAGATATCAACATTTGCAGTATCGTTTAAGGATCGCAAATTTTAGTTCTATCTTTAAATTATCTTATACTTTAAAATTATCTCATGGTAGTGATCCAACCCATCGTGTATGCAGCCCTAAGGCATATCAACGTTCTTAAGTATATGCAATATTTTAAATTTATTACGCTAGTTGTGTTTTTTCTCGTTATAACCTTATTCAATTGCAATTCGTTTGGATTTATTTGTGGCTGTTTACATGAGAATCTATTTAGTATTGTTTATGTTCATTTCTTTCGTACATGTGTTGCGGATGTTTGTTAATTTATTAAGTGCTGCAAAAATTACTGTTGTAAAATGGATTGTAGGTATTATTAAGAAATCAACTTTTGTGAAAACATTATGCTTTCTTTATTTTCAATCTTGTTTGGCATACATATTGAACATTAGACTTTTAAGCAGTTTTGATCAAGTGCTCGTGTACTCGAAATGCTTGTTATGATGAAGAATGAGAAAATGATAATTCAACCGCGTTTAAGTGCAAATGTATGTCAATATATATTACATTTTAATGAACAATATATGGTTCTTAATGTTTTAAAATATATGTTTGTATAGAACAATCATATACAGTTGTTTAAAATATGTCACGTAAAATATATTAACCATGTATTACCTTTATGCATATTAATTGTATGTGTGAATACCATTCACAATACTTTCCTTGATGTTTACATACTGGGTTGGGTTTCATGTTGTAATATATTTTTTTTATAATGGTACCATAATCTTATCTTTAAGATGGCTTCAAGAAACGTTTAAATATAGAAGAAAAGCATCATTTAAGTAAAGGATGACTTGAACGAGTAACGCATTTCTTGAACTTTATAAATTATGTTTCATTTTATGCACAGTGCAATATATGATTATAGTGTAGTTTGAGACTTAATAACATTTTTATTAAGAGGATCATTATGTTATTTATTCAGTAATTTATTATTTAGTTATTCAATATGGCGTACGATATACCTATATTATAAGTATTGTTAAACAACATCAAATTTTATTGTGTTGGAAGTGTATGTATATCTGTGTGGCGTCATGTCAAATCATGACGTTTAAAGAAACAAAGATCTATCCTAAAAATTAAAACGAAATGTATAAAATTGTTGTTGGCATGTGGTTATGCCGTTTACAGCATGTATGAGGATTACTTTAAATGATTAAGCGATAATGGATTATCTTCGCGTTTGCATGTTTGTGTCTCACATTATGAACTTGATTTCGAAGAAACGTTACTTGCGTGTATGTTATACAGGTTAGGGTTTGTATGTACGTTATACGATTAATTACTATTAGTTTAATGAGTTATTATTAGTATATTACTGTGTAAATACGCATGATCTATATTAATACATTTCATGGATACATTAATTCGTCTTTGTTCGTTTCTTTCAACAATTCTATGGTGGAAAATACCCTAGAAAAATATACGATTACCTACACTATGCAAGAATGACTTCTAGAAGACAACAACGGGATTAATTTCACACAAAATACCCGGTGGAACGAAATGTGAATTATAAATATAATTTTCATTTAGTGTCTACCTTAATAGCATTGCTTATTCAATGTACCAAGATGTTGTGTCCAGATGTGAATGAACGGGTGTGTGACAAGTTCGATCTGTATAATAATAAAATCATTAAAAAAAATGATACATAGTAGATACAAAAATATTCACCTCATATGCAAATAAAATTAAACTGGATCATCAGTATATAAACATATAAATAAACTTTATTGTTGACCAGTGTCATGGTACCTTAAATACAGTACACTGTACTAAATAAAAGAAAACGTACACATTCGTTCAAGACCTTTTCTCAATCATCGCTCTTACATGACTTAAATACCAAAATTAATTGGAAATTATTCACAACAATTTAATTTGCCAACAAACCTCTGTATATGGGAAAAGCGCTTACTTATCAGATAAACTACTAGTACCTAACATATCGAGTCCGTCAGACAATTTTTTTTTTTTAAACATACCGTTATGGACATGAGAATAAATACATATATACGTTTGATACTTAAAGCTGTTTAAGAAGCGTAGAATGCAAATCATTTAGGATTTGAACCGGTTTGAGGGATAGCCGACATTTACACTGGTTACCTCGGAATTAATTACTAATTAAATGCGCGTCTAAAACAAGCTTAATCAAATTAACCTTACAGACAGAAAAAGACAAAATGAATGATATAGCGGAACGAGTAAATCGAATACTGCACACATAATTTTAGTATTCAAGTGACTTAAGTATCGGTAAATTATTAACCAAAAAGAGGATAGATTAGTATATAAATTAATACGTACCATCTAAAAAAAAAATCATTAAAATATCAAGTTACCGATTTATCTACAGAAAATTGTCAAGCAAACTAGGTTGTGTAAGATCGTAAATATGTTTCGGCCACAAAAGTAAAATTGGCTCTACTGCGTACAGTTGTGTTGAACTTTATTCACAGTAAATTAACTATCTATGTGCAGCAAAAGTGCAGATATTGAACAGTCACAACGAAATGTATATACAGTAAAACTGTATTGCAATGAAGTGAATATGAAATTAATATACATGTGCATTGTAAATTGTATACCGAACAATCGCCAGCATTTATACATTTGAGTTGCGACATGACCATGTCCGTAGAGCGTGTCAGCGACAGATAGAGTGCTTTAAGATAACCGAGTTCATATGACTTTTTGGTCGGCTTTCTATATAGGGAGGGACTCAAGTACACGACGTAATAATCAGGTACATATTCAGAAGCCGCGGGAGCGGCGAACAATATACAAAGACACGAATGAACCTCGGCAAATGCTTTTTCTATTGTTGCCCTTTAATAAGAACATCACAAGTTTTGTAATGTTTGCATCGTTTGTGTGGCTTAAGTATGCCTTTTTGCTGCATAAACGTAGTGCAGTACATGGAAAAGCAACATACATACGTGTTTGCTAATGTCTATTCGGCATACATCTGTTTCAAAAGTAACAGCCTTGTCTAATATACGCAGTTATTCCATACAAACGCTTGCGCATGTATATGCGACCTTGTGCATATGCAGCATTACTAATCGAATCAAGAAATTTAACCGATTAAGTGGAATACCGTTATTTTATTGGGGCATTCCTTTCGCGGTAAAAAAGTAAGTTAGGGAATCCTAAATAGAATAAATAACTGAATGCCTACAAAATAAGATTGGTCTGTTTTTGTTATTTATAAAAAAAGAATATTATTCTACAATAATTCTTGAAAGTGTGACAATTCAGTTTGGTTTTTGCTATACCCATTAAAATTGAATGTTTTTAATAAGGAACTGTGCTACGATAACAATATATGTTGGTTCAAATAAATACGCACGTAAATATTGAAGGAATTTATACAACCGCAATGTTGAACATGCATCGTGCATTAGATGGTAGAATCACTTATATTTTAAAACACTTATTCCACGTCAAAATATATAAAAACAATCATCCGAAATACTATTACTAGCGAAGTAATCAGGTAGTTATATTCATACAATTGTTTTCATAAATTCCTTAGTCAACAATATACATTGTTCCAAGACCATATTACCAAAAATGTGAAATGTCATTTCATATGCTTTTCTGTCAAATTAAGCTTTTGGATTTCTCCTTAATCATCACTTAAAAAAACATGTATGTACGTATTCAAGGGATATACTTGAATGCGTTTAAAAGGGACTTACTTATGTACCAGCGATCAGTTTATCAGGACAGTACACAAACGTTTCGAATCTTGATTGGAGTCGCAACAACATCCGCATTTTGAGAAATAATGCATGCCGTTCTGTACACAAACATCTAGCAACAATGTATAAGCTAATAATAATATGTCTTCAAAGGATTATATGTGTTTTTATTGCTTGAACGATAAAGTGGTTGTTTTGATCATTGACCATAATGTATTGGAAACACTTACAAATGTGATCGGTCGTGTGTCTGTTTTATTTTGTTTATGTTTAATGGAAAATCCGCTAAAAAAATTAACTCAGTTTCACTTTCCGGAACATGAGGCACTTTATGATTTTCAAACTTAATACTCAAACACAATGCATGTGAATTGCACTCACTGCATTCTATTGAAGACATTACAATAGATATTTTTTAGTGGAACTGAAATTCAAAATTATGACATCGATGTTATGTAAAATATCACCAGGTTATCCATTTCTCGTCATATCCAGTTTAAATAGCGAACCTTACCTATCTGGATCATTCAACATCGCAAGACAATCGGTTATAGAAAGAAATGTTGCTTCCCATCAACTTAAAAAAACTCCTTTCTACGTTACAACATTCGATGCAATTAAGATGAAATATCAAATGATTTGTCATTGCAAAGATTCACTCTGGAATTAAACAAATTTTCCCGATTTGGCACTTGATGTCCTGAATAAAGCCCCTAATTTGAAGAAACTTAACTTGAACGGAAAAACAATTGTTGCCGTTCACACTTCACCGTTATCAGCATCATGTTTAGAGACTCTTCATTTTGACAGCGATCCGCTAGAAAACATATGGCAATCTTTCACAAGTGGTGTAAGCAGCCTTAAGACTGTTTCCATGTATAACACTCATCTTGGTACCTTCCCGTTTGCCCAGGACTTTGATGCTGTTCCCGTCGACGAGGACCTTAGTCAGAACGTTTCTGATCATAACTGTGATATGCAGTGTTGTAAGGTGGTTGACTTGACAGACATTACATGTGTACCAGGATCGGAATGCAACGTTCTGAACTAACCGATCACAGAGTATATAGATACTAAAATTGACGCTGGATCCCATTGGACTCGCGGGATGAGATGTGTTGCAGTAAGCGTATTGGCGCTTTAATTTTCGCGTTATGTCGTGTTAATGAGTTTGAAGGGCCCAAAATACACCGACACGTAAAAAACAAATGCATTGCTTATTTAACAAATAAAGGTACTGAAACTTTTCGTTAGGGCGTGTCAGCATGTTTGAGCCATTCAATTAGCACAGCCATGACAGAACGACAAAAAAGGGCGTCAATACAAACAATGTGTATCCGCAACAACGACAAATAGACAATCAATGTTTCATTCTTGTGCCAATTAATCGGCGTGTTTGGCGTTTTAAATATGTCGTTCTGGCTTATGGTTTCTTTCAAACCATTTCCAAAAGCGAAAGGACGACAACCCTGACTAATATGTACAAATTCGCATCGGCGCTTATTGTTGTTCACACATGATGTCGTATCGGCCCCTTTAAACCCACCAGAACGCCCGATAGACAATAAGGGCCATTATAACGAAACAAAAATTCAAGTGTCATTTTGACATTATGGTAAGGGCAAATGTGTCGTATTCTCGCTCTTATTTAATCGCTGTTGTACGTTATCGAGTTAGAAGTCTGGCGTTCTCTTCAGAGGCGTCAAATCACCTTAGCATACTATCACCATAGTGAACAATTATATTATTTTATAAAAACTCAATGAATAATAAAATGTTCATAAGCATGGACATGTGGACTAGCACAATGCACTTAAAAACTAACATCATGCAAAAAGTTATTGTATACGTTCTCCTTTTAGACAACATAAGGCTGTTCCAAAATCACAATGTTACGCAGATAAAAGGACAAATAAAAACTTAACGTGAATATATGCATAGATGATGAACAAAAAGACTTAAAACAATATAGATCAGACACGTCCCATATACAACTGACCACTTACATGATAACATTTTATACAACTATCCATCGAACAATGAAAATACATGTTTGTGCTGTTCATCCTGTAGAAACGGCTATTTTTGGCTTTGAATGAAATCGTAGGGTACTTTTTATTTGCACATAATGCGGATATTAAATGGAAAGGATTGATGCATTTATGACACATGTCGTTCACATTCGTATAATGCTTCTTTTAATGTAAAAGCAACTTACATTTACTAAACAGCGTGTGATGACCGTTTTGATGAAACGAAATACAGACTGACTTGACTATTTGAATGTTCTGTTATTCTGTTGCATTTCTTCGTACCGAACCACAATCTCTTAATAGATACCAAACACTAGTGCTTATTCAGAACATAATGACTACTTGTAATCAAATTTTCAGGCACAAATAAAACTGCATTCAGGATATGGCTATACTATACGAATAACCGTGGTAACACAGCGTGTTCTTTAAAATGATTTTTTCGTAACGGTTTCAATTAAATCTAGTTCTCAAAATTGTGTTTTCTCCGATAGGTCCCAATGAAACTACCATCCTAACAACACATTATAATGACATAATTTTCATAGTTTAAATAATGTTGACACAAAACTAACGATTTTGTTACAACTGTATGACATCAAATAGTCTGCATTCGTTTTCTTATATTTCTTAGTTTGTGTGTGAACTTGTGACCCAAGTTTTTAATATTTTGATCGGTCTGAAAAAAACCCACTTAATTATAGGAAAAATGAAATCCAGAGACATTTTCAGGAGAAAACTTATTTTAAACCTCCAGTAGTCGAAACTACTGAACGGTACTGAACTCGAAGTACAACTTTAAATCGTGTACGTCCTTTACTATTCATACATTAAAAGAGTAAGTGTGATTTGGTTGTGACTCTCAGAATAGCACGGGGAAATGTTTTCGATGAATAGAAATATACCCTTCAACAATAGCGTGGGAGAAGTTAAAATCTCGATGACAAACCCCGGAAAAGTCTATAAAACGTGATTTAGGTTTAAGTCGTCATGGATTTTACTTGCGTATTGTTCAGTTATACTTTCAGGGACACTGGGCAAAACTAATGAAAAATAAGTATCGTTATCTAGGGTCTAGTTTTATGGTCTGCAAATATAGAACTGGAATTCAGAACGTCAGGGTTAGATATAGAATGACATGAGGGGTCGAACAAGTAGTGACTATAGACTTTTTGTATAAGATAAAATACCAACACATAATTAAACAAACTATCATTAACTTTGTGGCCACAGTAAAGTAACGTGAGCGAAGTCAATAAACGATCCTAAAATCTGTGGCAATGTATTGATTGGTTTGACGCTAATCGTCATGTCATATGAACCAAAATGTTATACTGAATAGTTCAAAGTTCAAATGCAGTTCATGAAGTTTGTTATATTGCATAACATGAATCCTATTTACTTAGTTTGTCCATATTAACTGCTATTTTTTTTAAATCACCAAACCTAAACAATCGTTACAGATAAAAACAAAAAACAAGACTATTTAAGAATAATTTGTCTTCACAGAGTATTCTAGAAAAAATTGCACTTTAGGGATAGTTTTGAAAAACTCCTTTATATTATCGTAATTACTCGAAAAATTTTAACACATAATTAATTGTTTCATGTCCGAAAATTTAGATACGAAAAAAAATCTAATTTCAACATTCGCTAGTCTTTTATTTAAGGTGCGTGTCACCAATTGTCTATACAAGTTGGTATTTGAAGATCGCCGTGGCGTAGTGGATATGGTGTCCGCCTAGCGATCGGGAGATCATGGGTTCGAACCCCACTGGGAGCGTTCCTTTCATCTCCCCCAAAGAAACCAAGTACTGGTTCTAGTCCCAGGAAACGGACTCGAGAGCGTTTATATAAGCCTACGGCTTTCGATGCAATAAATAGGTTTAAACTAAATTAAATTGTCTATACAAATTATAATACAGGACCAAACATACGAAACAACATTGAACATAAGAAATGATTATTGTTGGGGTTACCGCTTTGGAACGGTCAATTTAAAGACATGTGCTATTTTCGTCGATCAAGTTTGCACACACTTATTGTAACCTCATGACTCCATGTATATGTTTGTCAGGATAAGCTGACTTAATGAGTAATCATCATATCATTAGGAGTGACCGAAATCAGGCAAATATTGGTGTATAAGATCGTACCAGTACAAATTTGGGTTTGGAACCGGTATATTGTCAAAAATAAATAAGGAAAAAGTACGCGAACAGTTACTATCATAATACTTTCTTACGAAAAGGCATACTTTCGTCAAAGCAGCAATCGAAATCCAGACCATGCCCCTCGTCATTCCTAAACTGCGATTTATCACAGCTTGAGTTTTTGATGATGTTTCATTATTCTGACAGGGCAGAGTATTCTCTCCGCGTATGGTTATACTTATTGCAATGATAAAATCATACATTAATTTGTTTTTGAATCCTGGATTTACACTCAACCGGGAATACATGGAATACCAAAACAACAGAGTTTATGGTCGTACCCAAAAATAAGGGTCGTTGGCTTAGTGGAAACAAACAACTTTTCAGGCCTAACCATCATAATGTGTGATCAATTGTTCCATGGCCCACTTCGATACAGCCCCCATGCCTACCACGATTGCTCTCAACTACATGTCAATCCTTCCATAAGGAGTTGCAAACAAATTATGCAGATTACGAAACGCAGGCACCAAACAACTAAAAGCGGCCTCTATTTGAATGCATTGTTTCTGCGTTCCAGAGGTTTTGTCACGCGATGTTTGCATATCATTTAATTGGATTGAAACATCAAAAACAATAAAAGCAATGACCTGTTTCTATTTTTCCAGCAACGAAGCCAAAGGCAAAAACAAAAAGTAGTCACTACGGCTTGTTTGCAGTTTGCAAGGAATGCGTTGGTGGCGAGAACACGAATGAAACAATATTTGGTTTGAGTTTTAGAAATACATGTATATTTAACTTGTATTTAAATGCGCATAACGGTAGTGTGGACTGAGCGGATCGAAAATATAAGTCGAGAAATAAAGGAATTACCCGGGTACACATGCATTTTTGACCACTTAAACTGAATAATGTCTGGACACTTGGAGGTGGATCAGGGAGAGGATTGGAAATGCTGCCCGTAGTCATGGCTGGTAGGCCCATTAAAGCGGTTTATCAGAACACCGTTCACTTACTTATGCCAGTAACAGATAAATGCTCTACTTGAAATCTGTAAGAACATGTATGGAGAGAATGACATTATTTGAGATAATGGCATGATTTGAGAGAATGAAATGATTTGAGAGAATTACATGATTTGAGGGAATGACATGATTTGAGAGAATGGCACGATTTGAGAGAATGACGTGATTTGAGAGAATGCCATGATTCGAGAGAATGACGTGATTTGAGATAATGACATGATTTGAAAAAAATGCAATGATATGAGAGAAAGTCATGATTTGAGAGAATGACGTAATTTGAGAAAATGCAATGATATGATAGAATGCCATGATTTGAAAAAATGCAATGATATGAAAGAATGCCATGATTTGAGAGAATGACATGATTTGAGAGAATGACGTGATTTGAGAGAATGCCATGATTTGAGAGAATGACATGATTTGAGAAAATGCAATGATATGAGAGTAAGCCATGATTTGAGAGAATGACGTGATTTGAGAGAATGACGAGATTTGAAAGAATGAGTTGATTTGCGAGAATGACGTGATTTGAGAGATTGACAAGATTTGAGAAAATGAAATGATATTAGAGAAAGCTATGATTTGAGAGAATTACGTTATTTGAGAGAAAGTCATGATTTGAGAGAAAGCCATGATTTGAGAGAATGACGTGATTTGAGAGAACGACGCCATTTGAGAGAATGACGTGATGTGAGAGAATGCCATGATTTGAGAGAATGACGTGATTTGAGAGAATGACATGATTTGAGAAAATGCAATGATATGAGAGATAGCCATGATTTGAGAGAATGACGTGATTTGAGAACATGCAATTATATGAGAGAATGCCATGATTTGAGAAAATGCAATGATATGAGAGAATGCAATGATTTGAGAGAATGACATGATTTAAGAGAATGACGTGATTTGAGAGAATGCCATGATTTGAGAGAATGACATGATTTGAGAAAATGCAATATGAGAGAAAGATATGATTTAAGAGAAAGCCATGATTTGAGAGAATGACGTGATTTGAGAGAATGACGTGATTTGAGAGAATGACGTTATTTGAGAGAATGTCATGATTTAAGAGAATGACATGATTTGAGAAAATGCAATGATATGGGAGAAAGCCATGATTTGAGAGAATGAAGTGATTTGAGAAATGCAATGATTTTTTAGAATGACGTGATTTGAGAGAATGCCATGATTTGAGAGAATGACATGATTTGAGAGAATGACATGATTTGAGAAAAAGCCATGATTTGAGAAAATGCAATGATATGAGAGAATGCCATGATTTGAGAGAATAACGAGATCGGAGAGAATGCCATGATTTGAGAGAATAAAGTGATTTGAGAGAATGCCATGATTTGAGAGAATGGCATGATTTGAGAGAAAGCCATGTTTTGAGAGAATTACATTATTTGAGAGAAAGCCATGATTTGAGAGAATGACGTGATTTGAGAGAATGACGTGATTTGAGAGAATGATGTGAATTGAGAAAATGCAATGATATGAGAGAAAGCCATGATTTGAGAAAACGCCATGATTTGAGAAAATGCAATGATATGAGAGAATGTCATGATTTGAGAGAATGCTATGATTTGAGAGAATGCCATGATTTGAGAGAATGCCATGATTTGAGAGAATGCCATGATTTTAGAGAATGCCATGATTTGAGAGAATGCCATGATTTGAGAGAATTACATGATTTGAGGGAATGACATGATTTGAGAGATGGCACGATGTGAAAGAATGACATGATTTTAGGGAATGACATGATTTGAGAGAATGGCACGATTTGAGAGAATGGCACGATTTGAGAGAATGACGTGATTTTAGAGAATGACGTGATATGAGAGAAAGCCATGATTTGAGAGACAGCCATGATTTAAGAAAATGCAATGATATGAGAGAATGCCATGATTTGAGAGAATGACGTGATTTGAGAGAATGACATGATTTGAGAAAATGCAATGATATGAGAGAATGCCATGATTTGAGAGAATGACGTGATTTCAGAGAATGCCATGATTTGAGAGAATGACATGATTTGAGAGAATGCCATGATTTCAGAGAATGCCATGATTTGAGAGAATTACATGATTTGAGAGAATGCCATGATTTGAGAGAATTATGTGATTTGAGGGAATGACATGATTTGAGAGAATGGCACGATTTGAGAGAATGACGTGATTTGAGGGAATGACATGACTTGAGAGCATGGCACGATTTGAGAGAATGGCACGATTTGAGAGAATGACACGATTTGATAGAATGACATAATTTTAGGGAATGACATGATTTGAGAGAATGACACGATTTGAGAAAATGACATGATTTGAGAAAATGACGTGATTAGAGAGAATGACATGATTTGATGAATGTATTTTCGAAAAGCTCTGGTACTAGATTGCTAACGCATGCCAACCATGCGGAAAAATTGCTTCAAACGTCATAAACTACGTCAAATGTTACATGCAATTTTGAAAGATCAACAGGCTTTTTCAGCAACGTTTTAATAGCTTACGACTGGTTCAATCGTCTTTATCTCTGTCGGTAGTATCCA
This sequence comes from Dreissena rostriformis, assembly GCA_007657795.1. Lineage (NCBI taxonomy): Eukaryota > Metazoa > Mollusca > Bivalvia > Myida > Dreissenidae > Dreissena > Dreissena rostriformis. The sequence goes on from VMBQ01000182.1 coordinate 61,228, forward strand.
TGGCCTCTGGAGTGACCTCTTATATCATTCTGGAAATTCCTAAATCGTTTCTGTTCACCATCACAGTTCTTTCGTGCAACAGGCACGCGCTGAACGAGGAACACGTCAATCGTCACACATCGACTATTGCCGGAATGTATGCAATAAATCGGCTGCTGATTTTTGATAAAAAACGTTTGTTGCTCAAATGTCTGAACTATTTGCTATAAAGATTTTTTTTCTCGGAGACGTGTTGCAGGACTTGTTCGTCTTACAATGAGAATTACAGACATTAATCTCGGATCAGATTTGAACTTTTCTTGTGCGTAGGAAGCTCATGACCGTTGGGGCCGAGGTCGGGATGGGCGTTGGAGGGAATTCCCTTCCGGATGAAATTTTGTTAAAGCCCCTGTCCCATATTGATGCCGGATTGACACGGATCATATCCTGTATGATCCGGCATATGAACCGTTTAGCTCCGTTTCGATCCCTGTAGGTCCTGGAACGTCCGGGAATGTCCTTGGGGCTCCGGGAGTTTTGGGAATTTAAAAACTGCCGTGTTGATCCGTGACGTTCCGGAAAGATGGCAGCATCCGGGATAGTCCGTGACGGGAAATTTGAAAATCGATTCAAGTTTTCTGTGCTATCGACGTTGCAACATGGGCGATGAGATGACGACCGAGAACAAGCTGATGCTGATGATATGCAAGCTTCTACTGCAAAAAGCTCAGATTGAACAGTATCCGGATTGCTGAAGCGAAGCTACGACAGAGAAATAGAGATGTAGCAAAAATGATTTTATCTGCACAGATGAATAGATTGCAAAGGAGTCATAAGATGGCTCGCCTGAAGACCAGACCCGTGTCAATACGCACAGCTGATGGACGAATTGAAAAAAGAGAAGACTCCAATGTCTTCTTTAACTTCCTGCGCATGGGCTATCAGATATACCAAGAGATCCGGGCACACATTGAGCACAGACTCAAGTCGAAGAAGTCACACTACAGGAAACCTCTGACAGCTGGCATTAATTTGGCAATAACATTGCGGTACCTAGCATTAGGGGACAGCTACCACTCTCTGATGTATGGCTTACGGGTCGAACACAACACCATCTCCAAGATTGCCGGCAGGTATGCGATGCGTTTCTTGTATAATTTGATGAAGAACTGATTCCCTGTTCTGAAACGCCTGATGAGTGGAAGAACATCCACAAGCAGTTCAGCGACCGATGGCAGCTGCAAAACTGTGTGTTTGCCTTGGACGTCAGGGATCAACACGGCAGTTTTGGACTTCCCAAAAACTGCCATACAGTGTCCTCGGCATGGTGGCTCCTTGTACTACCACTACAAGGGTTACCTTTCCATAATAATCATAACATTGGCCTTCGCCGACTACAAGATAATTTGGGCGGAAGTAGTCAGCACAGGATCAGCCGGTGATGCTCAATTGTTTAACAACAGTGAGCTGAAGGAAACCATCGACAAGGGATTGTTGGACCTACCAGAGCCTGAATATTTAACAAAAGCCGACAGCCCAATGCCGTTCTACATTGCTGAGGATGACGCATCCGCCTTGAAGGAATGGCTCAAGAAACGCATATCATGTCACAGTTCGTGAGTCTTCAACTACCGACTGTCCAGGGGCGACGGATTGTGGAAAATGCGTTCGGCATTCTTTCTCATCGCTTTCGAATTCTACACACTACAATGTTACAGTCTCCAAAGAAAGTGACGTCCATTGTGCTGCTTTGCATCTGCTTACACAGTTTTCTTAGACTGTGCAATGGAAATGAGCACGTGAGTGTTGCCGACCAGGAGGATAACAATCACAACATTATACCTGGACAATAGCGAAACGACAACCCGGTCATAGATGGGGCGGCGGATCTACGTGTGAAGGTGACGGCGATCTTGAGATTGACCTCGAGCTCATTTCTACCTGTTGTTGATGTTCTTTATCGGTAGCAAATGCTGCTCATGACGATCGTTTTGGGATGTAAGGCCCACGTTGACAGTACGTTTCACTTTTGCTGGCATTTTTACGTTTAAGCTATGTACACGAAATACGGTTACACCTTCGAAATCCGATTGAAGAATGATTGAATCACCGAAAATTAACCTGCTTTTATACAAGTAAGTGTCGGTCCGAGGTAGATCGTGGTTGTTCCGTAGCGCTGCCGTGTTTGTCAGTGTCGTTGTTTTGTAGGTCCGGGATGATTCGTTTTGATGCCGTTTTGGTCCGTGTTTATTCGGGGCTGTCCGTGTCTCTGCCTTGCTGGTGCTTAATAGTAGGTAGCTCTTCCGGGACTATCAAACACAGAAGCGGTGTTGATTGCATATTGCTGCCGGGTTTGTCCGTGTTGGAACTGTTTGGTATGTGTGGATGCCGTGTTGTCATCGGGGTGATGGTCTTTGGAAGACCGTCGACGCTGAAACATCTCAATAGTCCACGGATCGTTCCGGGACTGCCGTATCCAGTCGTTTTATATAGGTATTTTTAATACACTATTTTTCCTGCATATTTTCTTCTGCAAGAGGAGAAAAAGGCGATTCAAGATTTGTAGTTTGATAATGGATTTCATTATCTAAGTTCAAATGAATCCTTAAATGGAATAAAAGCGCAGTTGCATAATGCATGGTCAACAATATTCACAGTCGAGTCAAGAACATATTGGGTATCAAACCACTGAACATTAAATGACCTCAGCTATCGTTGTTTTTTTATGCCAAGTGATCGTTGAGGAAATTTAAAATGCCATGGTTGGATTGGAACATCCGTTTATATGAACTTAGGATTTAATACAGTAAAATAGCTGCATGTGGGTTTAATAAAAGAACTTGAGCATTTTATCAAATTAACTGAATTGTACATTTTAATGCGAATTCTTTTGATCAGTGTATCGGCAAGAACGTTCAAGAAAAAAATGAATGACCGTTTGTATTCATTTTGCTGTGCAAAATATTTTATTAATCAAGATTTAATTGCAATTGCGTTGATAAATAATGGTAAACATTTTAAGGTTCAAAGCATAACTGGGATAATAACTTCTGTGTACCAACTGGAGTTTAAGTAGTAACCTGCCGATTCTCCAAAGATTTCGGACAGTTTATTGATCAGCAGCGGCGGTCATATTTTCTTAAAAGTCGAAGACTATTGAGGAATCTTAGTTATTATTTTCAACATTTATTAGAGTATACAAGTACCGCTATATTGTAAAAAACGTAGTGTCATCACTTTAATTAACGATGCTTTTAAAGTACGCATACTTTATTTTTTGTTGCATTGACCACAGCACACAATACAAAATTATTTAATGTTTTCTGATTTGCAAAATACATCCTGGTTTAATGCTCAATGATTTATCAAATAGTTATCAGCCTATTTAAGCTCGTAGCATTTTTTTGTTATGTAAGGTTTGTTCTTTTGTTTTATGTAACAGAAGTTTAAGTGTCTGAGTGTGCTACTGAGTACGGTAGTCATCTTTGTTTAAGAAATATGAGCTTGTGCTTAACTGGGCTTAATGCATATGCGTAAAGCATCGTCCCAGATTAGCCTGTGGATTCGCACAGTCTTATCAGGGATGCTATATTCTGCTTTAATGGAATTTGTGTGTGTACATTTTTAGTCTCTTTTGAACAAAAATCCAGTCTACCGGTAGGCGGAAATTGCCGTCCCTGGTTAGACTGCGCAGGCTAATCTTATATAATACTAAACGCTCATGCATTGAGCCCGTTTTTTTCCCCAGAGATTGGCCCTTATACTTTTTACCCATGATAATCTGGTTGCTTCAATTTTAATGTCAACGTGATGTAAATATACTAAATATAACCACTCTAAATGGTAATTCATACACTCATTCATTTTATAACAACAGTTTAAGTTTCTGCAATTCTTAGTGGGAACACAACAACTCAGAAAATATAGGTTTAATTATTCGAACTAACTTTGCAAACAAAATTCACATACATGTGATAGTTACACCATTCTCCAAATAACTTGCATCATGGATCTATTTTTAATGCAATCCAACTTAAGAAATTTTAATTAGCGTAGTCTAATTTTTTACTATGCTAATTTTTGTGAAAATACGTTCATTTATGATTGTAACATATAACTCCATAAGTTATAGAAAATAGTTAAAACTTTAATCAAAGATATGTTATGAAATGATGAAATTTACTTTTAAGCATTTTTTTTCAAATATTGTGTTTTTTGTTCAATAGCCCTTCCACTACCCGGAAGGTAAAAATCACTAAATCATCATCAAAATGTAAACATGTATGTATTTTAACCATAAATCTTAAGAAAGTTCAACTTATAATAATGCATATATACCAATTTTAGCTCGCACAGAAAAGTTTGAACAGTTTCATTAAGTTATTATATCACCCTATCCTGAATGTAGTCATTAAAAAATAGAAATGTTTTTACTATTTTTTGTTGTTGGTCATACCAATTGTTAACACATAATCAAGAGATTCACCTCAAGGTTAAACAAAGTAAATAATTACAATTATCTTTTGTTTCAGTTAAGACTTACAAGGCTGATTTTAAATTCCTAGTCATTAATTTAAAGATTTGAAAATTATAAAACTATTCCCCATAAACTGTTATTTAATCATACAACTGCCGTAAAAGATATCTTTTGCATTACAAATGCAGTAAATAAGCAGTATTACTCATGCATTATAGTTTTCTGTACGTAAATGTATTAAATTATTAAAGTGACACATTATGTTTTATGACACCATACATAGCAAATTTCTTAATCACAACAAGAGATGTGTTTGTCAGAAACACAATGCCCCCCTTTTTTACCTTTGACCTTGAAGGATGACCTTGACCTTTCACCACTCAAAATGTGCAGCTCCATGAGATACACATGCATGCCAACTATCAAGTTGCTATCTTCAATATTGCAAAAGTTATGACCAACATTAAAGTTTTCAGACGGATGGACAGACAGACGGACTGACGGACAGTTCAACTGCTATATGCCACCCTACCGGGGGAATAAAAATAAGTGTCAAATCTATATAAATAAGCAGTCAAGTTTAGAAGGAGATAACATATGAAAAGTAACTTGCACCAAATTTATTTTAACACACATACTATTTTATTCTTTGAATAAGGCAGTGTGCCTTAAAAATCAATAATTCTGTAAAGAGTCACATCTGAAATCATCGTAATAAATCTCTCAGCAAAACTGCGCAAGATGAGACTTTTTTCGGATCGGAAATAACCATGTAATCGGTGAGCAGGTTTGAAATTTCTAACGATTGTCCTAGGTTCTGCAGACGTTCATCCTTGTGTATAAGCGTTCCCATGGCGATGAACAATCTAAAAGCCGCCTCTGTGTCTGGTTTGATTTTTAGGCATTCTGCCGTAGTGGTTAACAGCTGGGATTTCCCTTCGAGGTCTAAAGAACCGAACAGTCCTACGGCAAAATTCAGTAGCAACGTTGCGAGGCTGACTTGCACGTTCTTATTGCCGGAGCCTTTTAACGGTGCAGCGGTGCTGAGGATTTTGTCGCGGTGCTCCATGCACAGTGTGAACCCCTGTGGCTGAGCGAACATGTTGCACACTACTTTGAGACTGAGGATCTGGCACGCAGGGTTGCCGTCGGCGCTCCAGTACGCCGTCATGGTGTTGAGGATACCTGTGTCGGCGCAGAAAGCGGTGTTCACTGCTTCCATTCTCATGGTGATCCGTAAAACATCAAGGGCTGGGAACACAACAGCTGAAAAGTAAAAGCATGTTTGTTATCTCCGTTTACAATGTCAGTTAATGTATATTGTACATTTCTAAATGGTACCTAAATGTCTTCAAACACAAAGGTCATCATGCTTTCACACATCAATTGTGAAAGTTTCAGCGAGATCCACCCAGAAGTTAAACAATAGTTGAAAGCAAACAAGTTTTACACAATATTCTATAGGAGTGGCCACAATTGCGAAATCAACCCAGTAGTTAAAGAAATTGTTTAAATACAAGCTTCGGAACGTACATCATACAGAGGTACGAACCGACGGACAAGTGCAATTCGTGCAATTCTTGATTCCTCCCATTTCGTAGGGGGGNCGCGCATTAAAACTTATCGATTACAGCACAAAAACAACGCCTACTAGGTGGCCACTGCAGCAGTGTTTTGAGTGTGTTGAGACTCTCCTCCGAGGGTGCGGCCTGGTTCATGAGTCCCTCCATGGCAGACAGCTGGGCCTCCCCGACCTGCTGATCACTGCCCAGGGAGCTGTTGAACTCACGCAGCTTACCTGAAAAAAAGTTTGCATTAAGTTTTCAACAAACTGGGGTTACCCTGCCATTCACCAAATTAGCAAACTGCTACAAATTAGCTAGCTTTGTTTTAAATTTGTGAATTTATGATTTTTGGGGTGAAAAAGAGAGGAATTAGCACTGATCCAATGTGATATGTTCAATTTGTTGATTGGTAAACCCACAAAATCAACAAAAATTAATGTCCCATGAATAAAACTGATTTTACAGTACTATATGCTCACAGCTACTCCATGACCATCCCATAAACAACAAAAAAAACTTTCAACCTTCTAGTAAACAACTCCAAAAGTTCTGAACCTGACTTCAGCTCAGTTAAATATGGCTCTTGTTTCAACTTAAAAAAAAAAAATAACACTTGTCAATTCATATTTTTATGTATATTATGTTATTTCTGAAATTTCACTACTTATTAGTGGAAAATAACCTGTTGAAGTTCATATGTCTTTTAAACAACTCAAGCTGATTGTGGTAAATTTTTCTACGCATCAGGGCCCATTTTATAGCATGTGTTGAATGTCCTACAAAAATGTTCCAAATTGTTATCGTTTAAGAACCATTATGCCAAGGGAGGCACATATGGCTTAAAAACTTTTTGTGCCAGGAGAAACCTGTGTAAGCTGGTAATGGCATAAAGATATGACCCTTGCTCTGGGAAAATGGGGCTTAATGCATGTGCGTAAAGTGTTGTCCCAGGTTAGCCTAAGCAGTCCACACAGGCTTATCATGGACAACATTTTCTGCCTTAACTGGATTTTCGCTAAGAAGAGACTTCCTTTAAACAAAAAAATACCATAAAAGCCGAAAAGTGTCGTCCCTGATTAGCCTGTGCAGACTGCACAGACTAATCTGGGATAACTCTTTAGGCACATTCATCAAGCCCAGTTTTCCCCGAGCAAGGCTTATATAGATTGTATACAGTTCCTGTCAGACTCAGTGCATACCCATGATCTGTGCTGGATTGGCCACATCAAATGTGAGTGTCGTCTTCTTTGGAAAGTATTCATTGGTTTTGGACAGATTGGGATTCACAGATGTTGTGGTGTAAGCACCTGAAAGAGAAGCAAAAACGAGCAAACAATAAGTGGCCACAATATAGACAAGTTAACTGTCAAAGACTTTACCAGATACAGCAATTATCAAATTCTGATAGGTCAATTAATTCAGGTAATTTTATTTGGTACGATATTAGAAATGCAGCATATGTATGACAGCAACTCAAGAAAGCATATGCAATTAAATAGTTGGGATACAAGAAATATATCTGTTAAGTGAGGTTTTGTAAAAAAAAAAAAACCAACAGAATAAATGGATTAAGATAAAGTGTCATGTTTTCATGCAATAAAAAAAGTTTCTTAAATATTGATTTGTTCAAATGATATTAACTGATGAAGGTTCACAAGCTATTAAAGTTTTTTTTTTAATGTAAACATAATAATACCCTTCTTGTGGATCACTTTAGAGAATTAGATAAAGCAGAATTTCATGGCTCTCCTTCCAGTCCTTTTAAAATATGTCCTACCCTTTTTGTCACTCTTTATTTTGTCAATTTAATTGCGTGTTTATTGGCTTATTACGATTTTATACAGTGAGACAAAGTACATGTATAACATGGCAAACAGGCTGTATGTATGCTTGAATATTAGTACTTAAGTGGAAACAAAACAATACAGTCACTTACAATGTTCAAAATTTACCAACCGATTTTTCACAAAGAGGTAATCGTGCCCTGTTTTAGGCCCTCTCATTGGCATTTTTTTAGTTCGGCTAAATATTTAGGTCATTTTTAATTAAAAAAAAAAATTGTTTTTATAAATGAAATAGTAAAACCTTCAACGAGTACCATATTAGTAAAACACATCAACAACATTGCCACGGTTAAGCGTGAAACTGTTTTATCTGCTTTACATATCCATAGCTTAGCAATTGTTTGACATCTCCCAGTTGTCCTCACCTTCAAAAACATCCCCACCTCCTCCCCCAGTCTGGACGGGCCGAGTGGTGTCTGTGTACGACGGCACATAGCGCCCGGAGCCCGTGAAGGGGTCAGCACCCCCGCCTGCAGATCCCACACCCGACCCGGAGCCCGGGATGTATCGTCCACCGCCTGTGAACGGGTCTACGCCTTGAACAACACCTGTTGAGCTACTTGAGCTAGGCACATAGCGATTACCACCTGAAATCATGGTCATTTAGTGATAACCACGTGAAATAATGGTCACTTAGCAATTACCACCTTAATCATGGTCACCCAGACAAGGCTAGTGATTACCACCTTTAATCATGGCCACTTATCATCTAAAATCATGGTCACTTAGTGGTTACTGCCTTAAAGCATGGTCACTTTGCATTTTTCATCTAAAATCATGGTCACCTAGTGGTAACCACCTTAAAGCATGGTCACTTAGCATATATTATCTTAAATCATAGTCACCTAGTGGTTACCACCTTAAAGCATGGTCACTTAGCATATATTATCTAAAATCATTGTCACCTAGTGGTTACCCGCTTAAAGCATGGTCATTTAGTGGTAACAACATGAAATCAAAATTCACTTAGCAATAACCGAATGAAATAGTGATAAATGAGCAGTTATCATGATAAATCAATATCTTTTTGGATGATAATAACGCAGCCTGAACTGGTAGTAAACACATAAAACAATTGTGCCTTGGAGGTTGAAACTTGAAATAATTGTACACATTAACATTGGATACAAACTATAATAGCTGTAACCAGCCACATCATTTTAAGTTCATTGACCCGATTTTTTTGATAACCAGATGAAATATTTTCAATTGCCATTATTGCCAATTACATTTTTACAAGTAACGTAAAACTAAATTAAACCTGTAACTCATTTAGGCAAAATAGCACTCTCTGCTAAAGTTTTTGACAACTTAAGCAACATAGACAGTTGATTTTGCCACTACGGACAAGAATTCTACAATTTGTTTATAATTCCACATGCCAGTGAAAGGGTCGGCAAAGTCTGCAGGTGCCCCTTGCGCCAGCGTGGCCCCTTTCGTGTTCTCCGTGATGAAGTTGGCCACCTGGTCTAGGAACAGCTGACTGAGGTTGTTCTTCTGTATGAAGGCCTGCGCGGCGAACCACGGGTCCTCGGTAATGTTGTAGGGCAGCTTGAGTGGGGGCTGACCTTCCTGGATGTCCACCGTGAACACATAGTCATACTCCTGAAATTAGTTGTGTAGTCATGTTACCTTTTTAATTTTTAAAGTGTTTTTTTTCGCAGACTTTGGAATACTGTAAAATCATTTATATTCCTCCACATGAAATTTTGTGGTTTTTCAAAAAAGGACTTTTTTGTGGGCTGACCTTCCTGTATGTCCACCATGAACACATAGTCATACTCCTGGAAATTGGTCATGGGATAACATGTAGTCATGTTACCTTTTTACTCTTTATAGGAAATTTTTCGCAGAGTTCAGATTACTGTAAAAGCATTTATATTTGTCGTTATGAAATTCCGAGGTTTAAAAAAAAATAAAAAATTGTGGACACAATTTATTTGCTGATTCCTGACTTTGGAAAAAAAATAGAATTTTTGAAGGTTATTTACAGATGTGTTTGTGTTAAGTTTGTGGATCAGTAAACCCACGAAATCAACGCAAATTAATGTGACAAGAATAATAATGATTTTACAGTATAAGTACAGTATTTTGAAGTTTTTTGTGATAAGAATAAATGTTATGACCAAGTTTATCAAGATTGGGAAAGAAATGTGAACTTTAGAGTGTTACTTCTAAAGGCAAATGTTGATGATGAGCAATCTAAAAAAGGCAATCCCAAGCATAGTAAAAACTTAACATGATGTTTTTAGCACCCGAGTGTAATATTTAAATGAACTGATGCTTAAGTCAGCTCATGAAGAATCTCTTGCCTTGTTTGTAATGTTGAGCCAAAAATACAAAAATTGTGCAATACTTTTCTTTAAAATCAAGCTTAACAAGACCTGTCACTATAGGATGACATATGCCCCCTTTTTCCACATTTTTGTAAACCTAAACGCAAAATGTTTTTCCACATTTTTCAAAACCTAAACGCAAAGTGTGACAGAATTTCAGACAGACAGATGGACAGTGCAATCACTATATGCCCACCTTTGGGGCATAAAATGCACAAAAACTTATATACAAACCTTCCCTTCATATAGAGTCTTTCCCGAGGTCGCCTGTGTGCCGCCAGACGAACCGACAACATCACCGACTTTCTTCCACTCAGAGGTGGCCCCATCCCAGCTGTATAGCTCCACCTTTCCTGCTGCGTTACGCACCATCTTGGTCTGACCCTCCTTGTTGCCTTTAGATTTAATATAGTGAACATCAGGACTTATTCCCCCCAAAAAACATACTGTAAATGTCTTTTCATTTTGTGAAATATAAGCAAGATCAAAAGGTATTTTTTGAAGAGGTACATATGTTCTGTTTCATGGAGATTTGGAAAAGAAATGAGAACTCTGAGACTAATGAGACAAGAGTTCCAACTGTCGCAAGATACGCCCGTTATCCTTGAAATGCACTTAGTGATCTCGATGCCTTGTTTTTTACCTGGCATGACCCATATTAGAACTTGACCTAGATATTGTCTAGATACAACTTCTGACCAAGTTTGGTGAAGATCGGATGAAAACTATTTGAATTAGAGAGCGGACACTGCTGTGGACGCCGCCGCCGCCCGCCCGCCAAGGGTGAAACTATAATACGTCCCGTTTTGAAAANTGTTACCTTTTTACTCTTTATAGGACATTTTTCGCAGAGTTCAGATTACTGTAAAAGCATTTAAATTTGTCGTTATGAAATTCTGAGGTTTAAAAAATAAATAAAAATTGTGGACACATTAATTTGCTGATTCCTGACTTTGGAAACAAAAAAGAAGAATTTTTGAAGGTTATTTACAGATGTGTTTGTGTTAAGTTTGTGGATCAGTAAACCCACGAAATCAACGCAAATTAATGTGACAAGAATAATAATGATTTTACAGTATAAGTACAGTATTTTGAAGTTTTTTGTGATAAGAATAAATGTTATGACCAAGTTTATCAAGATTGGGAAAGAAATGTGAACTTTAGAGTGTTACTTCTAAAGGCAAATGTTGATGATGAGCAATCTAAAAAAGGCAATCCCAAGTACAGTAAAAACTTAACATGATGTTTTTAGCACCCAAGTGTAATATTTAAATGAACTAATGCTTAAGTCAGCTTATGAAGAATCTCTTGCCTTGTTTGTAATGTTGAGCCAAAAATACAAAAATAGTGCAATACTTTTCTTTAAAATCGAGCTTAACAAGACTTGTCACTATACGATGACATATAACCCCTTTTTCCACATTTTTGTAAACCTAAACGCAAAATGTTTTTCCACATTTTTCGAAACCTAAATGCAAAGTGTGACGGAATTTCAGACAGACAGACGGACAGTGCGATCACTATATGCCCACCTTTGAGGGCATAAAAAGCACAAAAACTTATATACAAACCTTCCCTTCATATAGTGTCTTTCCCGAGGTCGCCTGTGTGCCGCCAGACGAACCGACAACATCACCGACTTTCTTCCACTCAGAGGTGGCCCCATCCCAGCTGTAAAGCTCCACCTTTCCTGCTGCGTTACGCACCATCTTGGTCTGACCCTCCTTGTTGCCTTTAGATTTAATATAGTGAACATCAGGACTTATTCCCCCCAAAAAACAAACTGTAAATGTCTTTTCATTTTGTGAAATATAAGCAAGATCAAAAGGTATTTTTTGAAGAGGTACATAGGTTCTGTTTAATGGAGATTTGGAAAAGAAATGAGAACTCTGAGACTAATGAGACAAGAGTTCCAACAGTCGCAAGATACGCCCGTTATCCTTGAAATGCACTAAGTGATCCCGTGACCTTGTTTTTGACCCGGCCTGACCCATATTAATACTTGACCTAGATATTGTCTAGATACAACTTCTGACCAAGTTTGGTGAAGATCAGATGAAAACTATTTGAATTAGAGAGCAGACACTGCTGTGGACGCCGCCACCGCCCGCCCGCCAAGGGTGAAACTATAATACGTCCCGTTTTGAAAAAACGGGCGTAGTAAAATGAGAGAAAGCACGAAAGACAACAGACAAAAGGCAATCACTTCAGATCATCATTTATAACCTAATGCTCAGGTGAGCCCAACATTGTCAGGTGCAGTATTCAAATTTGACAAAAAAAACAAGACAATTAAATTATATTAATAATTGTATCATAATTTTCTAAATAAGCAAACATATTTGTGTGGCTATGAAATCTAAAAGGCGGACACCCTCATGGCTTAATTCTCAAGCATAACAACTCCAAAGGAATGGGAATTGGCTGGTAACAACAACTTATACAAAATGTATGAGCCTAGCTCCATGGGAAATGGGGCTTAATGCATTTGCGTGAAAGTGTCGTCCCAGATTAGCCTGTGCAGAACAGGCACGGATGATTAATGGTCTGTACGACACTTTCGGCTTTTATTGTATTTTTCGTTTAATGGAAGACTCTTCTTATTGAAAATCCAGTTTTGACGAAAAGTATTATCCCTGATTAGCCTGTGCAGACGCACATGCATTTAACCCTATTTTCTCAGAGCGAGGCTCATAAATATAAATAAACCAACGTACCGGGTCTTGTCAAGGCCTCAGGACCAGGCAGTTCCTCGGGTCGAATGTCTTGTGGGATCTGAGACTGAGCAATCTGCTCGTCATAAGTCTTTAGCTCCACTGTGCTCGCAAAGCGGGTGGGCTCACACGTGAACACGCGCAGTATGCCATCGCTGTGGTAGAAGACAAGATATATGTGTCAAATATGTAATCTCCATGCTTATGTCAGGTATTAATAAGGATCAATGTGACAAGGATTAATACCACCTTAACCCTTTAAGCGCTGGAACCGAATTTTAAAGGCCTTTGCAAACAGTTTGGATCCAGATGAGACGCCACAGAACGTGGCGTCTCATCAGAATCCAAACTGTTTGCTATTCTGATAGTATTCTTTGAAAAAAAAATCGAAAAAATGCTAATTTTAGAAATTCAGCAGACGACATTTTAGCAGACAACAAATTTCGCAGCATGCAAAGGGTTAAAAATAGTGAGCAATGTGTCTGTCTTACTGATTTATGGAAATATTGATTTTTCCTTTCAGTCCCCACACAACTTTTTCTCATACACACATTTTGAAAAGATAATTTTGCATTTGATAACTGAATTATTAATTGGCATTAAAGAAACAAAACAATAATGTTTAAAAGCAATAAGGTTATCATTATTGGCTTAAAATTGACATCATTCCAAAAACGAAAACATAAACTGTTAACATATTATTTCCTGAATAGTATCCATAATCTTGGAGCTACCAGGTGAAACCATCGTCTATCACAGGCAAATTTTACCCAAATTGCGCAAATATATAACGGTCCACTGACTCCTTGAATTCATCTGCCAGGTTATATGAAACTTGATGCAACTAATTAGAGGGCTAATATACGATGTTACACACCAAATATGACACATTGGGACATTGTAATTTCAAAGACGTATATGTTTGCTTAAAAAGTCAATAGTAACAATAATAATATTACAGAAATTTTAAGTTGAATAAGGGCATATTTTTTTAAATTTTTAATGTAACAGGATAAAAATTGCACATTAACAACTAATTATAATAAGGAACCATCAAAGCAAGGTTAAATATATTATTTAAAAAGTTTTGGAGAACTTCTCCAGATAATTATGTGTCCACAAGTCAAGACATACGGATAGATGCCCATGGTGATTTCAGTATACCCTTTACTTTGTATTGAGGGGTATAATAATAGCACATTATTACATTACCTTTGACAAAGAAGAAAAGCAGAGCAATCTTCATTTGTCTACTTATTTATTACATTCTATAAGTGTAATAGAAGATAGAATTTCAATGCTTAACACTTGAAAAGTTTTAATCAAAATAATGTATGATTTAACATTGAATAAATGATAAACAAGCAAATTTGTTGAATTGATATCCTCCGCCAATTTCAAAATTTTGTGACAGACGGATGGAACGACAGACGGACAACGCCAATTCTATATCCCTCTGCTTTGGCGGGGGATAATAAACACTCAGCAACTTAATGTACTCACCTAGCACCAGACACAATGTCCCCATTACCCAGCACACAGACGTCCCAGATGGACAGGCACGGATGATTAATGGTCTGTACGCAGGTGCCATCCTTCCACACACGGACGGTTCGATCCTCGCCGCTACTAACAAAATCGTGGCCATTCGGAAGCACAGCCAAGCTGTATACGAAGTTATCATGCCCGTAGTACACCGCGATGCAGTCGCCCGACACGAGCCATCGACGGATGGTTGCGTCGTTGGAACATGACAAAAACTCGCCACCCTGGGTGACTGCCAGGCCTCGTACACAGTCGTCGTGACCTGTAACCATGGAAACAACAATATGAGCCGCGCTCTCAGTGTCTATTCTAGGAAGGGGGATGGGGGGATTCACCCCCTTTTATTGAAGATCCCCCCATATTTTGCAAGGGAGGGGGGATTTTTTTACATAGACAAAGAAGGAAAAATGTCATACATTTTTGTAATATTAGAATTATCAGTAAAATTCCCCCATCTTTTTTGAATCCTAGAATGGACACTGGCTCTGTGAAAAGGTGACATGTAAAGTGTCGCCCTAAATTAGCCAGTGCAGTCTTAGGGATGACACTTTCCGCCTTAACTGGACTTTTGCTAAGACACTTTTTTTTAAAAGAAAAATATCATAAAAGCGGAAAGTGCAGACTGCACAGGCTAATATGGGAAGTCACTTTATGCACATGCATTTAAACCCTGTTTTCTCAGAGACCCACTTATATAAAGAAAAGCAAACACATTGTACGCAGTCGCCATGACCTTTCACCATGGCAACCACTGAATGTTCAATGTAATGAAGAGCACCCTTTCACATCAGGGGCTTTTGGAAAAGTACTATTTGAGGAACAATGTTACTACACATGTTGATGAATACCATAAATATGGCTACAATTCTAAAATCAGACATGAATGATCAATTGAAAATGCTATAGGTCACATAATCATGTAGCGATCAGTTCAACATAGCAAATTTGAATGCTATGTGTTTGTCCGTGGTTCAGTATTCAGCACATGAATCAATTTTGACATTTACATTTTTCTTTATATATTGAAATTATCATTCTTATCAGGAGTAGCAAAATCTCTTTTTGACTTAATTGTCCACTTTCTAAAAGAAGCAATTTGCATCTTGTCTGTAAAGATATCACATTTTGTCAAATTTTCCTTTGTTCGTTAATGCTCCAGGACAACAATGAAATTGTTTCCACCACCTTTAAATTACTTGCGTAAGCAGTATAATTACTGTATTTAAGAACAGTTTATTTTTGGGCGAAGAAAGCACCTTATCTGCTGCTCTGCTACAACGTGCAATCAGAGACTGGTCAATTTTCTTCTCACTTTTGCCGGCCTTTAAGACCCTGTTCACTCACCTATAAAAGTTCTCTTACATTTCCCAACCTTCTCATCCACATTTACTCACCTCTTAAAGTATTTTCACATTTGCCAGCCTTCCACACCTTGATAGTTTTGTCAGCTGATCCTGTCAGCATCACCCCCAGGTCAGGCATTATTGCCACCGCCCACACAGCTGATTCGTGACCTGTCAAATACAAAATGAAGTTCTGAGCTTGTACTCACAAAGTTCTATAGGAAACTTCTTAAATCTTCAAAACCCTCATATATGTATACACTCACAATGGTTAATATAGACCATGGAACTTTACATCTGCAAATATATTTGGTCATAAACCATATATATACACATTTTAAGTGTTACTTATGTGTTTTGAGTTAAAGGTTCAAGGTTTTAATAAAAAATACTTTTCAAATTAATACTTTAAGGGACTTGTTCACAGATTTTCGTATTTTTAAACAAGAGGGCCGGGCCAAGATGGCCCTAGTTCGCTCACCTTTTTTTACAAGGCCTTGTTCATTGCTTACTTTACGCACATGCATTAAACCCCCTTTTCACAGAGCGAGGCTCATATAATTATTTAATGCTCTGAGAAAGTTTCAGGATGAGTGGGTACAAATGGTTTTACTAATGCCGAATGAAGAAAATTGGCCCGCCTAATGTGTCCATGTTTTTCATTGACAGGATCCATATCTCACAAAATTTTAATGTTCTGACCAAGTAACATAATAAGCGGCTAAAAAGCAGATGCACAAAAAATTGTTTTGTTTTTGTAATAAGTTATGTCTGCTAACAGTGTACATATCCTTAATAAGTAAACCTGGTTTATTGTGCAAACCTGTAAGTTATATTTATTTTAATCAAGCTAGGAATGAGTCATATTTGTTGTCAACTGTGTATCAACTTTAAAGCAATGTGGGATAATCTCCTGTTGAGAAACTTCCTATAGCCAACAAACCGTTCCTCACTGGTCATGATGCNGCACGACGGACGCCGGACATCACACGATCACATAAGCTCACCATGTCACTTCGTGACAGGTGAGCTAAAAAGGTCATTAAATATATTAACAAACAAATATATAAGGTTTCGAATAGTAGTAATTAACAAAAGCAAGAAAAAAGTTGTTTAAAATAAATATTGCCGGGCCCGGGATTCTGGAAGCAAAAGCTAACGCGTTACCACTGCGCCACGCAGACTTTTGTGATAGAGGGAAAATCATATAGGATATGTTAGTACTCAACATATTTTTCATATAATCGAGGAAAACTGTTACACACACTTTATTATTTTACTGATTTCGAATGATGATTATCCATTAATGAACCAATATTTCAAAGATTTTTCTTAGTCAGTAGAGTTATTTTTCTTGTTTAAAATTAATGTATACATTCTTTTTTGAATCTACGACAATTATTTAGGAAATTGTCATTTTACCAAACGGTAAACAAGTCCCTTTAATACCAATAAAATGTCAACAAAGACATTAAACCTACCATCTACACATAATTTGTGTCAATATACCGATTAATAGTTGTCCTTTTTCATTGTGAATTGTCTTTGGTAAGTCAAATACAACATTTCTTCACCAGTTGTTAAAATGTTTTAGTAATGGGGATTGGTAGGAAGTCGTCATTAAAAAAACACTTAAAGAACAATTACCCTCAAGTGTGAGAACACATTTCTGGTTAATCCACACTTTAGCAGTTTTGTCCCACGACCCACTCAACAATGTTCCAAACTTTCCGCTTGACAGCGAGCACACTGTAACAAAAGAAACAAAGCAGTTGCAACGATTTAATAATGACAAGAAATGAGTAGGATAAAACAAACAGCCATCAAAAAATTAAAAACAAACCTTAGAAATCAAGGTTCATGCTCAAAAAGTTAAATTAAAGCCCCTATAACGCTCAAAATCAACTAATATTTTGTAAAATATTTTGTAGTATAAAGTTAACACATAAACAATCAGTGTTCCTTATAGCAATAGCCAAAATTTCAATGCTAGATGTGCTCTGGTAACATAGATTGGTTCATGGTACAATATATTAAACACATATTCATGTACCAATTTAGGGTTCATGTGTCGTAGAAATAGATATCGTTGTGGGACAAAAATATATAAAACAAGAGCATTTTATATCTTGTTAAATCTATGTTACCAGACCACATCTAGCGTTGAAATTTTGGCTACTGCTATAAGGAACACTGATTGTTTATGTATTAACTTTATTTTACGAAATATTTCTTGCTTTTGAGCGTACCGTTATAGGGGCTTTAAATGTAAATCATACATAAGCTATAAAGTGATTCAATATATCAAAGATACAAACATATTCCCAGTGCCTATAATCTGTCACATGAGAAATTGACAATATGGCCATAGATAACCACACAGCACACCTACAAACAAGGGAATCAATCAAATACCGATGAGAGAGTGAGTATGAGTATTTTTAAAGGTATGCTTTTGTTGCAAAGTGTTGGGATTCTGATACTTATATTTTACTAGGTGTTTGTATGCTATAGATACTGATAAAACCCACAATTGTTCATTATAATAATAAAAACAAAGTCACAATATTTTACATTTATAATTCATCACAGCACCCCTAATCAATTACCAGTGCCAGTGTGTCCAGTGAGTTTAAAGACGGCCTGTGGCGAGTCAGGTGTGAAGGCCAGTATGGTGTGGTCATTGCTGCCTGTGAATATCAGGCCATGGGGATACTTGTCATCGGGGGGCAGGCAGCACACGCTCGCTACAAAGTTTTTGTGGCCGCTCATAAAATGACCCTCTCTGAATCCATTTGAGTCCCTGGTGAAAAAACATCAAAACAAGGAGCTTTACTTGATATGAATAAGAATAATACTGCAAACTGTTAAGTTAAGTCGCTTAATACAATATAAAAGTAGAGTGAAAACGCTTGCTGGATTTCAAAGAGGTCTCATAAGTCAAAGGTTGCTTATTTCAAGTGGTCGCATGTACAAGATTGACTGAATTTTTTTGCATAATTATTTTTTTCCAAATAAATATTTTATACCAACCTCGATTCAATTAATTTGAATACTCTACATGAAACATGGTTTAGGCAATACTGTACCTGAACAATGCAATGCAAACTTAAGCGTTTTTCTATAAAAATGATGAATTAATATTGTTGAAAAACAATTAATCTCTTGTGTTGACATCATTTTTATTCAGTATAAAAAGTAAATGATACTCTTAAGTGGTCGAGTATACAGAAACAGAGGCCACTTTTCATTTCAAATCTGAAAGTATTTAACAAATTTACAACCATTGAACCAATTGCAAAATAACTTCAAGAAGATTGCAATGATAAACAACTTGATACAACAATGATTTGTTTTACTGGCTTCTTAAAAATAACTTTGTTTAACACAAGCCATCATTATGGATTGGAGTGAATCATGCGCTAGTGTATGTAGTGGGTGGGGAAAATACTAGCAATATCATCCAATATATTGCTCATGGCGTCATGTTCTGACATTAAATGACGCTTTAACTTACTCTTCTGGAACCCATATCCTGGCCGTAGCATCTCTAGATCCAGAAATTACAGAATTGTCTGGAATAAGTGCTGGTGTTACAGCACGGACATCTTTTTCGTGTCCAAAAATTTGACAGCGGAGTTGATACGGAGCGGCCATGATAATTTGCAGAGGCGAGGTAAATGCCGGTTCGTGAGGAGATTTGTTAAAAATAAAACTCAAAACAATATATGAGTTATGTTACTTTTAAAACTTTAGTTAACTAAGAGGATCACTAGCAATAAATCATATTCAACAATTTAGGCAAACAATGTCAAAGTCGCGTTCTATGCCGTATGCGGATATATTGCAAGAGGCATTGTTTACCTAGGTACCGTTTGCAAAGTCGTTAAGCATGTGCAGTTTTTAACAATTTTATCAATGCAAGGGTAACTGAAAGGCATGAACACATGATCATTTGCTCACGTATACGTTTTGTTGTAAATTATGAGCCGAAACCGTGTTATAGTAAGTATCCGCATTGCACATTAAACCCGTTATAATTTACTCACGAAATTATGTGACAACTCTTGACATTTGCAGGTGTTTATGTGATACAAGATACAAGAAGATACAAGAATCTTTATTTAACGTCGGATGTGAATAACAATAAACATTAGCTCAATCAGCTATTTCCCGACAAAACAATTGTATATATATAACAAGTGTATATTGAGCTGAAAGAAAGAAAGATTAAGCATATTATATAAGCATTTATAGTACAAGGACATATTTAAAGCATATTAAACACAAAATTAAGTAAAATGTTCATTAAAAGCATAATATTTTGCAAGTTACACACAAATACGACAAAGGGAAATATACCTTAAAACTATATTGGAGCTGTTTTTGCATAGTTCATAATTAAAANGCTCTGATTTTTACTATCAGAATTTTACATGAAATGCACTGCTCACCCATTTTTGGAATAGTAAAATTTGGAGTCTGAACTCAATCTTATATGTTATTTACAGCTGGTGTATAAATAAACTATCAAAATTCTAAGATTTGCTATTACTTTAAATAAATATTGAAAATGCTCTTAAGGTAAGTTATTACTCCTTTAACTCTTAAAAAAATATATTGAAAACGCTTTAAAATCTATACATGTTTGACAACAACACATAGTTCAATTCACATCAGCTTAATTCAAATTGAGTATATATAACAAAAATGCAATATGTTACACAACACATTGGAGAAATCAAGTGGAATTTTACCGGTACATCTCTGCTACATGTACCTGCATATTTACCGCAGTTTTGTTCTTTTAAATCTGCAGTCTTTTACCAAAAAAGTACAGTCAAGGAAAAAATCTGAAATCCGTTTTATGGATCAAAAAACATGTGTAAGAGCAAGGAGACTTACAATCATTAAACTTTTGTATTTTTGTATTTTGGTAATGCGTGCAATTTTTCCAAGAGAGTTACGACCCTGTTATATCGCAATAAAGGCTTATTTACAGCACTTGCTAATGGAGCCCTTTACCCTTTTTTCGGTGGAAATAGTGTTTTGGTTGGTATTTTGGAAAAGTTTCAAAGCAGGGATATTAAAAATCCTTGGGTAATATCTGTTTAAGGCAAACACGGCATGTTTTTTTCGGTGCGGATGACGCCATATAATGCTGATGGCCCTAGAGTACATTTACTATAATTATAGAAGGTAAATCAACCAAGGAACTGTTACTTAAGTGTTAATATAATTTTGTTCTGTTGAAGCAATGGTCTACAATGGCCCGGACATGGTGGCTGTTTGATGCCAAGTACCAGTGTCCATTCAGATCAGCAGAGAAAATCTGTGCGTACCTTGAGGGACGACATAAACCAATCTATCACCCACTGTGTAAGATATTATAGTTATAGTTTTAAGTCTTTTTATTTTGACTCAATAGCATGGACTGAGCCATTTTTGCAATCCTGAGGATTATGTCCTTCGTCTGGGGTCGTCCTGTGTGTGTCAATCTTAATAAACTTTGCTGAGAATGTTTATCTTGACTTAATCAAGGCCAATTTTGAATCAGGGTAACATTTGTCCCAAAACTAGGTCACAATGTCAAATCTTAGAAAAATCTTGTTTCCACGCTAGAGACCGCATTCTGTCATGGAATCTTCATGAAACTTGGTCAGTATGTTTATCTTGACAATATTGAGGGCCATTGAATCTGGGTCAGATGAAGAAAAAAAAACACCTTAGTCACCAGATCAAATCTTAGAAAATTCTTGTTACCACTCAGGAGGCCACATTTATGATTGAAGGCACATATTTGTCAGTACATTTGTATAATACATTTAATATCATAGGCTTTTTTGGGGTATAGTAAATATTTCCCCCTAAAATATTTGCCTTCAGTGTCTATAAACATCACTGTCTTCAGGGTGCAATATTTACTGTTATAGTCTATACTCCTTAATTGCGTATGATGTTTATTATTGTCAAGAAAAGCCTGATAAAATATACATGGCTTCCCCAAACCAAACAGAATTAGTTTTTTTTTAAACTGCCAATCTTCATTTGACAAATGGCAGATAGCCATGTTATATACTATTTGTTTCTGTTTTAGAAATTTTGAGGCTGTTTAAGAAATGTTTTTAAGTTTTTAAGGAAGGTGTAACAGTAGTTTGATTAATTTGAGTCTCAGCTTGGGAAAACTTCGCTAAATGCATGTGCATCCTGTGGGAAGAAACTTAACGCACATGCATTTAGCCCAGTTTTTCCAGACCGAGGCTCTTTTAAGCAGGACCATTTTGTATGATTTGTAAATGTTCTTTTTTTAAGCCGATGTTGGAGATCATGTTGTGGTGATCAACACGAAGCATGTGGCCATGGCAGAGGAACTGTGGAGAAAGCATAGCTACGAATACGACACCAGGTGAGCATTATTGCTTTGCATCTTACAACATTACTTGACAGGGACAAATTTTTACTTGAATTTGTGAGCTTGATAACAGATTTTCTAAAATGATTTTCACATGTTACATCTATAGGCAAAGGTAGTCAAATTTAATATAAATAATGTTAAAAAAAAGATCGATTTTTTTAACCAAATATATTTCATATTAATATGTCATTCGGTATTGATATTTATGATAAGTGTCCTACAGGTGTAACCGCAGATGACTAAAGGTTTACTCACAGTCAATCCGTGCATCCGTCTGTCCGCAAAAATCTGGATCCTATGTTAATGAAACTCAGATTGTGGACAGAAGGCCATATGGAGAAAATGCCCATTAGTTCTGTCAGACAAAAACTGCGGTTGCTATGGTTACTTTAAATAAGTGAGAAAGAAAATCTTGATCTTGCAACAAATCAACAAGTGCTTAAGCTAGGTTTATGAAACTTGATATTTGGATAGAGGGCCATGTGGTTAATAATTATGCACATTATTTCAGTTTTTTTGTCAGACCAAATTGTGGTTGTTATGGTTACAGAAATAATTGAAAGCTATATCTGCTTTCTCCCATAACTTAAAAGTACTTAAGTTAGGTGAATGAAACTTATAGAGATTCTGTTCTTACTTTTACAATAGTAACCTGGTAGGGGGCTCTTGTTAACATAAACATGACAGGAGATACATTAAACAACTATCTAATAAATGTGTTTAGCAAACCTAATAGTCTTTGAGGATAATAGAATGTTTTTAATTTCTGATTATGCCCAGCTTTGAAGAAGCAGGGGTATATCGCTTTGCACCTTGTCTGTCGGTCAATAGGTTGCCTATGGTAGATCCATTTCATTATGGCATTTTATCTGGACAACACCAGGACCTACCATCATCTTAATTGATAGGCTGGGTAGTTGGGAGGAAAGAAAGAAGCCTATCAATTTTGAGTACAAAAGGTAAAAGGTTACAGTCACAGGTGATTGTTACAAAATAGGTACAAAAGTCATTTAAGTACCCTTTTTACCCATATCAAACATCTCTTAAGTCTAAGAAGACTTTTAATTGTGAAAGTTAACATAAAAAAATAATATTGGATAGATAAGTTGATCTTGCAGCATTAGATGCGTTCAAACATGAAATTCTGATTTTAATGGGGTATACAAAAAATGTTCCTGTCTGTTTTCGTACCCATAGAGTGTTTTTATGTAGATCCCACTTGTAGAAAGCTCTATATAAAAACAGTAAAACGTATGTGCATGTGTAACAACGTCCAGACTTTAGCTTTGTCAATCATTGTGCAAATTTAATATTATATGCTGCAAATATTAACCATCATAAAATGACATGTTGCTTGTAACAGCCGTCTTCCTTCCTCGAAAGTCGAGGTCACACTTAGAGGTCAAGTATTGAAATTTTGCATATATGCCATCTCTGGTCTTTAATTTTGCCGTTCATTGTGCAATTTTAAAATAACTCACCTTAAATGTTTACCATGAGGAGATTACATGTCGCATGTAACACCTGTCTGTCAACCTCAAAGGTCAAGGTCTTTATTTGAGGTCAAGGTCAAATTTGTCCACAGAACAGCATGTTGGTACTGTAACTTCATCACTCATCATGGGTAAAAGTCAAGCTACAAGGTTTAACTAAAGAAAAACATTTTAACATGTGTGCGCTGCAGCATGCTAAACAATTAGCTTTTTATTTTCAGATTTGCAGGTGGTAAATCAAAAACAACAGCCTGGCAACTTCATGATGTAGATCCCACGAAGGTTTGAGAACATTTCATAAAAGTATTATATGAAATAATAAAAACGCTTAAAAAATACCGTATATGCAGCCCCTGCGTTTCCTTATATCTCTTATAATAGATGCAACTTGTATTTCCCTTGTCATTAAACTCCGCAAAACGGCATGGTTTTGCATTTCCAAAATTGTAACAAAGATAAATTCCTCGTCCAAAACAGATTTTAAGTCAGCACTTTAAGTCAGCATGTTAACTATTACAGGTATTGCACAAAGCAGTGTTCCGCGCAGGACCCAAGAATCTGTTGAGGCCTAACCTCATGAGGAGACTACATCTATATCCAGACGAGGTAACAAGGCTAGAAATATGTTTATGGTTCTACTTTTGTTCTTTTTGATCACTAATCAATGGAATGGAAAGTGTTGCAACATCTTTATGCGCACTTTGGCCCAACACATCTGTCTTGAGCAGTAGTTTATTTTCCAACCCTTTTTCCATGTAGTAGGAAACTTTCTAGCCTAGGCTTTAGAGCATTTCCAGTCCTTGTTTTTTCTATCTTAGTGATCCTTTTCATACCTGTTAGCCTCGAGTAGAGGTGGCTGATTTTTGTCTGTCCTCTACCATTCAACCTGTCTAGCTGGGGAATCTCTGTCAGAGGTTTACACTTATGATGGCATAGATGTACGGGTAATAGAGGCTCTCAAACCACCAAACCACGTAAAGGATCAGTCTTGTGGTAGCTATGGTACTACAGAAGTCTCTTGCAAAGTCCATCAGCTCTTTCACAATGTCCTTTAAAACTGCAAGAGGTCCAGGATATGGTGCTTCATCAATCTCCACAAAAGTACATCAGGCTTTGGACAATGTCCTGTAAACATCTTGTAAAAATGGTACTTCATGGTACTACATCAATTCCACAATATTACATCAGCTTTTGGACAATATACTGTAAAACTGCAAGAGGTCCAGGAATAATTTAGAATACTGGACCTCATTCCTGGTCAGGCTCAGGTCTAGTACTAACTTATAGTTGACTGGTCAGTAAATTTGAATGTGAGCTAGCAATTCTTAAGAGTTTACCAGACGATGTGGCCAATTATTGTTTTGGGACTGTTGCCGAGGCTGTAGTTACTGCAGGAGTAAGGAATTTGACGAAGTTCATATTATTAAATATGCATGTTCTGTAAAATCTGGGCTTAATACATTTGCGTAAAATGTTATCTCTGATTAGCCTGTGCAGTCTGCACATGCTTATCAGGGACGACACTTTCCGCTTTTATGGAATTTTTTTTGGAAGGAAGTCTTTAGTTAAAGCGGAAAGCCTGCCCCTGATTAGCCTGTGCGGACTGAAACGACACTACACACATGCATTTAGCCCAGATATCCCAAGATGAGCTCATTGTTTCTGAAACCTACCTGAAAAGATGACAATAATGGGGTCACTTAGTGGCGGTAGCAGAGTTGTCCCATCTAGATATGTTACCAGTTGTTGGGCAATCATCATGAAACTTGCAGAAAACATCCTATTTTGCGGCAGTGATTTCAAAAGATTTAAAAAAAAGAGTCTTATGACAACGTGCTTGAAATGTTTGGGGGTCAAATTAATTTTTCAGGGGTCAAAATACTGATATGCAGAATATTTAATTCTGCATATTTTTGAAATGCTTTGCTTTGCAAATTATGTTTTGCATAAATTTAAGTGAAATACAATAAAAAACACAATTTGTTTGATATAGAATATATTGTGGAGTTAACGGTGAATTAAAATACATGATGCACTAATGAGCACTTCATAGAGAAGGGATGTTTGTTGATCATCATAGATTTCATTGGGAGCAAAATCCTGCTTTTTGATGCAAGCATTTTGAAATTTGTCACTTTTGACTCCTCAAAATTATTTACGTTGCATGATTTTGATGCAAATGGCACTATGAAAATAACATAAAATGTATTTTATATCACACAAAATGTTGTTTCTAAGTTAAGCAAGCAAGTTATACAAAGCAACATTTGTAAAGCAATCAATAAATATCCAGAAACCAAATCTAGACTTCAGTATTCTGACCCCTGAAAATTTCATTTTACCCCTGAACATTTCAACCACCGTTTGACTCCTGGTTTTCAAAAGCTTTTAAAATCCCTGATCATGATCATGACTTTGCAGAGGGTGCCACCTGATGTTCTGGAGAACGTGACCGATGTTATACGCCAGATAATGGTCGTACCAAGGTCTCTTGACTCTTACTCAGAGGAAGAACTGAAGAGCTTTCCTGTCCTGTTTGATTGGTAATGTGACCATTACTTAGTTGTTCATACAAAAAACGAGGCATATATTTGGGCTGCGCTCTGTGAAAAGGGTGTTAAATGCACATTCGTAAAGTGTCATCCTGGATAAGCCTGTGCAGACTGCACAGGCTTATCTGGGATGATACGTTACGGACATGCATGAAACCCCGTTTTCACAGAGCGAGGATCATATTAATTTGTTTACACAAAAATGAGAAGTAAATATAGTTTTTCATGGCAAATGAAAAATTAATTCAGTTTTTCACGCAAACTTGAGGCATATTATAGACATTTACAATGTAGTTTTTGCACAGCAAAAAATGAGACGTGCGTTTGTTTTTTTTCGTAACATTAAACATGCATTAAGTATTTTATAGCAAATTGGACATGCATATTGTTTTTCACGTCAAAATGACTATTACTGTAGTTTTCCACTTAATCTATGTTTGCCTGTTTCAATTTAATAGCATTTCTATCACTATATCATAATGATCATAATCCTGAAGTGTAATGGCAAGCAATTTGCATATTCATGGTCTTTAGCATGTGTGCAAACATTAATGTTTTACTATAATGGTGTAATGCTATTTCGATTAATTATATAATTCTTTCACACACACAATTCATGTTGGAAGTATATATGTACATTATTTTCAATTTGTATCAAGGGTATGGTCTGTTTTAATCTTTAGTGTATTGTTTATTGATGTCAAAGATATCTCACAGTTACCACATGCGATACTGTGATGGTAATGAGGAGAAAGATTGCATGTTGTAAGCCTATGGGCCCAAAATGGTTTTACAACAGTTGGTTCAAAATCAAATACAATAGCCACCCCTTAAGAAAACACACACACAATTAAAAAAAGTATCTTTACATTAGAATTAAGTGTCTGATTGTTAAAACAAATTTAAATGGATTCTATGATGACTATTATGTAATTGATCGCATTGTAATAAGTCAATGCATATTAACGGCACATTTTCTATTTCATTTTCTAGGCCTGAAGACCATATTTTATACAAAAGACCACCCCCTGGGGAAGAAGTGAAGGTCGAGACCAAGGAACAACCTGAAAAAAAGAAAATCTACAGGAAATATTAACCTACAATCTGCAAGAAAAAATGGTGCATCTGGAATACAAAGCAATCTGCTATGAAATAAAATTGTGGATTTTTTTTATTTCATTTAGTTTTGCTAGTTTAAAAAATTGCGAATCATGGGAACAGATTTAATGCGTACAAAAAATCATCATGGAATCATATTAAATGAATGTTTCATTGGTCATTTTTGTATATTTTAATGTATAAAAGATGAAAATAAAATCTTAAAACAGCATTTGCTTTATAAACCTTTAATAAAGGCTTAATTAATTATTATATAATTATATATAATGTGTATAATTTGAGTATTATATGTTGATTTCATAGGCAGATTTAGTGGTGGCGGTAATCCAATACACCCCTCATAATCTTTGCCAAGCTTTAATTTTCTTTCAAAAACACTGTTGTTTTTTTTATCAGTATTTCATGTTTTGATGAATTTGTGCAGTCAATTTACAATAACTTTTTTTAATATTAGTTAAAATATTTTCTGTAGAAATTCACTTTCACTAAACTGCTCCTTTTCAGTGAAGACATACATACAAACATACAATGATTTTGTGGAAATTGTTATTACATGGTTTTTACAGTGTTCTGTTCGTGTATGTGTTTGGAAGTTTATGACAACCTTCTGAGTCTGAGGCTGCATTATATAAGGACCCGGATAGTGTTCAAACACTCCTACCTGAATAACATCTCTGACTAAAAACTAATTGGTGGTCTTGTGATGTGTTGTGAAGCGAGTATCCCAGAAACCTCATCTGTCTGTATGATAACCACAAACCATGCGCTAGTAGCTGGGATTGAACCCGCATCGCCAAGGTAAGAAGCATCTGTTCCAACTGCTCATCGGTCTGTATGATAACCACAAACCATGTGCTAGAAGCTGGGATTGAACCCGCATCGCCAAGGTTAGAAGCATCTGTTCCAACTGCTCATCCGTCTGTATGATAACCACAAACCATGCGCTAGTAGCTGGGATTGAACCCGCATCGCCAAGGTTAGAAGCATCTGTTCCAACTGCTCATCCGTCTGTATGATAACCACAAACCATGTGCTAGTAGCTGGGATTGAACACGCAAGGCCAAGGTTAGAAGCATCTGTTCCAACTGCTCATCCGTCTGTATGATAACCACAAACCATGTGCTAGTAGCTGGGATTGAACACGCAAGGCCAAGGTTAGAAGCATCTGTTCCAACTGCTCATCCGTCTGTATGATAACCACAAACCATGTGCTAGTAGCTGGGATTGAACACGCAAGGCCAAGGTTAGAAGCATCTGTTCCAACTGCTCATCCGTCTGTATGATAACCACAAACCATGTGCTAGTAGCTGGGATTGAACACGCAAGGCCAAGGTTAGAAGCATCTGTTCCAACTGCTCATCCGTCTGTATGATAACCACAAACCATGTGCTAGTAGCTGGGATTGAACACGCAAGGCCAAGGTTAGAAGCATCTGTTCCAACTGCTCATCCGTCTGTATGATAACCACAAACCATGTGCTAGTAGCTGGGATTGAACACGCAAGGCCAAGGTTAGAAGCATCTGTTCCAACTGCTCATCCGTCTGTATGATAACCACAAACCATGTGCTAGTAGCTGGGATTGAACACGCAAGGCCAAGGTTAGAAGCATCTGTTCCAACTGCTCATCCGTCTGTATGATAACCACAAACCATGTGCTAGTAGCTGGGATTGAACACGCAAGGCCAAGGTTAGAAGCATCTGTTCCAACTGCTCATCCGTCTGTATGATAACCACAAACCATGTGCTAGTAGCTGGGATTGAACACGCAAGGCCAAGGTTAGAAGCATCTGTTCCAACTGCTCATCCGTCTGTATGATAACCACAAACCATGTGCTAGTAGCTGGGATTGAACACGCAAGGCCAAGGTTAGAAGCATCTGTTCCAACTGCTCATCCGTCTGTATGATAACCACAAACCATGTGCTAGTAGCTGGGATTGAACACGCAAGGCCAAGGTTAGAAGCATCTGTTCCAACTGCTCATCCGTCTGTATGATAACCACAAACCATGTGCTAGTAGCTGGGATTGAACACGCAAGGCCAAGGTTAGAAGCATCTGTTCCAACTGCTCATCCGTCTGTATGATAACCACAAACCATGTGCTAGTAGCTGGGATTGAACACGCAAGGCCAAGGTTAGAAGCATCTGTTCCAACTGCTCATCCGTCTGTATGATAACCACAAACCATGTGCTAGTAGCTGGGATTGAACACGCAAGGCCAAGGTTAGAAGCATCTGTTCCAACTGCTCATCCGTCTGTATGATAACCACAAACCATGTGCTAGTAGCTGGGATTGAACACGCAAGGCCAAGGTTAGAAGCATCTGTTCCAACTGCTCATCCGTCTGTATGATAACCACAAACCATGTGCTAGTAGCTGGGATTGAACACGCAAGGCCAAGGTTAGAAGCATCTGTTCCAACTGCTCATCCGTCTGTATGATAACCACAAACCATGTGCTAGTAGCTGGGATTGAACACGCAAGGCCAAGGTTAGAAGCATCTGTTCCAACTGCTCATCCGTCTGTATGATAACCACAAACCATGTGCTAGTAGCTGGGATTGAACACGCAAGGCCAAGGTTAGAAGCATCTGTTCCAACTGCTCATCCGTCTGTATGATAACCACAAACCATGTGCTAGTAGCTGGGATTGAACACGCAAGGCCAAGGTTAGAAGCATCTGTTCCAACTGCTCATCCGTCTGTATGATAACCACAAACCATGTGCTAGTAGCTGGGATTGAACACGCAAGGCCAAGGTTAGAAGCATCTGTTCCAACTGCTCATCCGTCTGTATGATAACCACAAACCATGTGCTAGTAGCTGGGATTGAACACGCAAGGCCAAGGTTAGAAGCATCTGTTCCAACTGCTCATCCGTCTGTATGATAACCACAAACCATGTGCTAGTAGCTGGGATTGAACACGCAAGGCCAAGGTTAGAAGCATCTGTTCCAACTGCTCATCCGTCTGTATGATAACCACAAACCATGTGCTAGTAGCTGGGATTGAACACGCAAGGCCAAGGTTAGAAGCATCTGTTCCAACTGCTCATCCGTCTGTATGATAACCACAAACCATGTGCTAGTAGCTGGGATTGAACACGCAAGGCCAAGGTTAGAAGCATCTGTTCCAACTGCTCATCCGTCTGTATGATAACCACAAACCATGTGCTAGTAGCTGGGATTGAACACGCAAGGCCAAGGTTAGAAGCATCTGTTCCAACTGCTCATCCGTCTGTATGATAACCACAAACCATGTGCTAGTAGCTGGGATTGAACACGCAAGGCCAAGGTTAGAAGCATCTGTTCCAACTGCTCATCCGTCTGTATGATAACCACAAACCATGTGCTAGTAGCTGGGATTGAACACGCAAGGCCAAGGTTAGAAGCATCTGTTCCAACTGCTCATCCGTCTGTATGATAACCACAAACCATGTGCTAGTAGCTGGGATTGAACACGCAAGGCCAAGGTTAGAAGCATCTGTTCCAACTGCTCATCCGTCTGTATGATAACCACAAACCATGTGCTANGCTATATTGGACCAGTTCCTGTCTGGTGAAACCATTGCTAGGTCAATTATTACAAAGGCAAACTCAAGGTTAAAGTTCCTATACAGAAATAGTAAGTTCTTAACATTGCACACCAGAAAACTCCTTGTCATGTCCCTTATACAGTGCCACTTTGACTATGCCTGCTCTTTTTGGTACCCTGGTCTTATTCAGTCACTTAAAAATAGGCTTCAAACTACACAAAACAAGATGATTAGGTTTGTTCTGAATATGGATAACAGATCACATGTTGGTCAAGAACAGTTTTCATATTTAGGTTGGCTGCCTGTTTCAAAACGAGTAGAACAGATTATACTTTGTCATGTACATAAGGTTAAAATTGGCCTTGCACCAGAGTATATGGGTGAGAATTTTAAGCCAGTGTCTGGCGTACATAATCGTTGTACTAGGTCTAATATGGTAGCTCAGCCAGAATCTGATCATTTTGCTGAAAATTTTACATTTGTAGACTCGGGTCGTTTTTCCAAACCAACAGCAGGAAGTTTTGGTTCTAAAACATTTACATATAATGGTATAAGTTTATGGAACAATCTTCCACAAAACATCAGGGATGTAACTAAACCTAACAATTTCAAGGGTGCCATCAAGAAACAGTTTTTAGAGTCTTTATAGCTTTTTATAGTATAATTTTTAGTATGAATTTTATGTTCTGTTAAAATACTGTGATACATTTTTAAGTCTTATGATCATTAAGATGCAAGGATCTCATAATTATTCTTAAACTTATTGTATGCTACAAAGTGTGTTTATTAACTACATATGCAGTGTGTAACTTTCTTAAGCAACTTCTGTGATATAATGAACATGTGATTATATTTGTTCATTCTTAATCAGTAATATACTTTATTAAACAGTACATATTTGATACATATACATTATTAAATATCTAATACATGACTGTTTCATGGTTACTGCCACCAATATCAAGGACCACAATGGAAATAAGTGAAAATCATTTTTCTCTTTTTTGTGTTATCCTTGGTATTGTGTGGGCATTCCATGGTTTGCTATGTATATTGCTGTGATAATATATTTTATATTGTCTGCATTATGTAGTAACTATGTAATGTTCATATTTTTACCAAATAAAATCAATCAATCAACATCGCTAATTAAATAAGTATCTCTGGTTGCTCAGTATTATTTATGTCAACTCATTGTTGTGATGACGTATTTATCCAAACCCCATAATATCCGGTCCATCAGTCTGCATTTTTTTACCGCCAAATATCGGTGGCTTCCCCCATCATTAAAGTACACTTTTTTCCCATATTTGTTAGAAAAATCCCCCCTAGAAAAAAAGCATTTTTTTTTAGAAAAAATTACAACACAGTTATCATAACAATATAGTCCAATTTGAGTGTAAAATATACATTATAAAAAAACACAATTAGGGCAAACATGTACAATTGTAATAATGAGAGAGTAAGAAAAATAATCCCTGTAAAAGGTAAACGGCGAAAAAATGGGAGGGATGTTGGTAGCTTTCCCTGATGGCTAGAGAGTGCCCTGAATATGGGCTGAATACGGATGGAATGTTCATCCTCTCCATTGGATTTCCCATAGGCTACAAAGGAATAAGGTGGTGTCCTAAGATCCTCATCAATTCTTCAAAAAATGTTTTTATAATATTTGGAAGGTAATTTGATGGCAGAGTTAACGTTTGTATTTTTTTATGTGATTTGTGTATAATGCATGTTTGGCGTGTTGCGTTCAACTACATGGCTGCTGTTACGATTGACCAATCCTCAATCATACTATTGCACACATATGTATTTTAATCAAATATCAGAACAAAACAGTTTTGTGATCATATTGTCCTAGAGGAGGAATATTACCCCCAAAAATTCATTATTGTTTGCATTCTTCCATTTTAACATGCAACATGAGAAAACCACACCCGCACATGGTCCAGGGCCCATATTCACCAACCCATTCTTAGACTTAAGAATAAAGAATAGACTTAAAACAAAGAAAAAATACGGCTCTTGTTTGAATATGTACAGGCTTTCACTGGTGATTATGAAATAAACAGAATGTTATACATTTTTTAAGAATGTTGTTGTTGTAGTTAGAGGTGGTTAATGCCAAGTTGGATTCAAAGTTAAAGCAATTCTTGAATATTTCAATTTAAAGAATTACTATTTATTCTTAGAATTAAGGCTATGAATTGTTTGGTGGATACGGGCCCAGAACTGTCAGAGTGTAATGGATGAATGAACTGAACGAAACTTTGTATTAAATACTCTTAAGTTCAAAGTGCTTTTGAGCACACAAATCGCAAAATTGAAAAGATTGATAAAACCTCAATATTTCTAAGTTTTCAGGCAGCTCCTAATAAGATAAAATATATATAAAAAAAAGGATTTTTAAATGTATGTATATATGGTTCAACATGTATTTTATAATACAAAATGTTATGCAGGTAATTTTTTTCAATAATTGTTTTGGTGTTATTATTAATGATGTGTTCATTAATTGTTATCAAATCCATGTGTGCTTTCAAGTGTGGAGATGGGGGGAGAGGGTACTAAAATCTTCACTGTTGTGACAAACTCTTGTTTTTCAAGCCATTAAACCCTCTACTGGAGTGAGAGACTGAGGGACATTGTGTCCCTTTTGTTTCAAAAATACAAAAACTGTGAACAAGTCAATTTAAACCTTTTAGCGCTGGAACCGAATTTTAAAGGCCTTTGCAAACAGTTTAGATCCAGATGAGATGCCACAGAACGTGGCGTCTCATCAGGATCCAAACTGTTTGCTATTCTGATAGTATTCTTTGAAAAAAAAATCAAAGAAAATGCTTATTTTAGAAATTCAGCAGACGACATTTAGCAGACTGACAAATATCCTAATGCAAAGGGTTAACCACTTGCCGGCAATTGATGTATTGTGGCAGAACAACATGACTTGAAGTGACTACATGTATAACTAAGCATTTGTGTAAGTTAAACATATTAAGGCTTTTGTGGCAATTGAATACACTTAAGCTTGGTAGTTAACTTCATAACAAAGGTCAAAATGCCCAAGCACCACTTTTGACACAATGTCTAAGTAGGCTTCAGAAAACAGTAACATAAACTTTATATATACGGTAATTTGAAAATTTGACATGTTTTCCATTACTCAGATGTAACTCTTGATAAATGATTAAGGTAGTAACCCATGTAACAATGTGTTTATAAATGCTCGGCCTAAAGTTATCTGTGTCAATTTGTTTTGAATTTTGTCAATTTACCAAAACGTGATCCGTTCCCTTTAAGTTACCTGTGTACACGTTGTATTATTGAATAACTCCTCCAATGACTCTCTACCCGATTGATAAACTTCTCGACTGACTCCAATGCATGAATGGGTTCGTGCACTACGGATAAACATTGGGCTCAAATACTCGCCTTAATGTTGGTCTTCTACTAATAATTGTCACAGTAATACGTGGTTTACAAACAGGATACATTTACATAATATATGGCTTTTTAACACACACAATTTAAATGAAGTAAGTTTTGAATTTTAAAAGGATTTTGATGGTGGACTTAAATTTGAGGAAGTGAAATATGGTTAGTTTTTTATTACTTTAAGCATGTACGATTTTTCTGCTTTATAAAATTAAACTTTTAATGAAATATTTTGAAATTTGCCTTACAGATTCATGTTTTATGGGATATTTTAAGCAATTCACACTTGTTTAAGTATTCACATTTAAAGACATTGTTTTTTGTTCTTATAAACTTAGATTAGTTTATTTGGATATTTGCCAGAACACTGTTGTCTGATTTCGACGGGGTCATTTAAAGAGACCGATAATGACATTAAAGGGACTTGTTCACAGATTTTGGCATGTTTTGAAGTTTGTCATTAAATGCTTTAAATTGATAAATATAAACATGAGAACTAAAGAGCTCCACTATAAAAACAAGAATAAAAGTAAAAAAAAAAGAAAAGAAAAAAGTTGACCACATCAAGGCTCGAACCACTGACCCATGGAGTGAAAGCCAGGTTGTTTTCTCCACTTTTTGGGAAGATAGCCCATGGCTTTGGAATTGGGAATTTTATCGGCATTTTCAAGAAAATGGGAAAATAAATTAGGAAGCCTTCTTTTTTCGCGCGAAAAGTCCACTGATTTGGGAAATACTAATTTGATATAACTCTTTATAATAATTCAAATTAAAAGAGCACAATCATATAAATCATTATTATATACTTTGTTTGATGTAATAAAAAAAATAAAATTTAGATAAAATAATCACTAGACAATTAAATTTGGGCACATTTTGGGAAAAAAGTTAACTTTTCGGGATTGGGAATATGGCCGATTTTCGGCTATAAAAACGACCCAAAACAAACCCTGAAAGCCAAGTGCCGAAACCACTCAGCCACCCGTCTTCAGGCGTGTGTGTGTGTAATTCAGAATATAAATATAATTTATACATTATATAATTATGTTCGGGTCGTCGTTGAGTCTTTACGACTACATTACAGTATGTGTGGACCTGACCATCCGTCTTCACATGGGTTGCAATTGCTTTTATTCTTTGTATAACCATCCACGTGNTATGATACTGCTGCCTGTGCTTGTTGATACATGTATGTTGTTAATTTGTGTTTCTTTTCTCAATCATCATTTCCAAATTACAGGTGAGTGTATCTACATTTTTTAAGAAACCACACCCTTACTTGCCAAACATGTCAGCAGTAAAATATGCGTGTCATTAGATAACAAAAATATCTATCTTAAAGCTAACTCACTACAGTAGCCCAAAGCAAGGGAGTGGTGCTTTTGATTTGGAGTACGTGGGAATTTGAAGACTCCAGGCCAGGCAAGTGTTTTTGATAGCAAATTATAAGGACATTAATAGTAATGATCAAAGACATGTAGTTTATATATAGATACTTTACAGAACTTGTAGTGAAGTGTTTAACAAGTTAACAAAAGAGAGATATAACGTGTTTATATCCACAGATTAAATTGATACTTGATTACTGATAAAACATTACAATTCTGGTAACAAAATCTTGTTTGTCCAAAATCACCAATAAGTCATTTAAATCAGAGGGGGTTACTGTTAATCACATAATAGTCAAGATGGGGAAGTCCATGCCTCAACAGGTATTTTTCGCCGTTGTATACCCTTTATTACTTGTATTAATTTTTTAATGCTGCTCACTTTCCAGCCAGAAAGTCAAGATATAAAGTGATTTTTAATACGAAATAAAAGCTAATCACTTTCTAACTGATATGGCTGGAAAGTGAGCGTCATCTAAAAATTAAACATTACTTGAACATCGCTAATTAAATAAGTATCTCTGGTTGCTCAGTATTATTTATGTCAACTCATTGCTGTGATGACGTATTTATCTAAACCCCATGATATCAGGTCTCTCGATCTGCATTTTTTTACCGCCAAATATCGGTGGCTTCCCCCATCATTAAAGTACACTTTTTTCCCATATTTGTTGTAAAAATCCCCTCTAGAACAAAAAACATTTTTTTTTTGAAAAAATTACAATACAGTTATCATAACAATATAGTCCAATTTGAGTGTATAATATACTACATTATAAAAAAGCAACAAAAATAGTGCAAACATGTACAATTGTAATAATGAGAGAGTAAGAAAAATAATCCCTGTAAAAGGGAAACGGTGCAAAAATGGGAGGGATGTTGGTAGCTTGCCCTGATGGCTAGAGAGTGCCCTGAATATGGGCTGAATACGGATGGAATGTTCATCCTCTCCATTGGATTTCCCATAGGCTACAAAGGAATAAGGTGGTGTCCTAAGATCCTCATCAATTCTTCAAAAAATGTTTTTATAATATTTGGAAGGTAATTTGATGGCAGAGTTAACGTTTGTATTTTTTTATGTGATTTGTGTATAATGCATGTTTGGCGTGTTGCGTTCAACTACATGGCTGCTGTTACGATTGACCAATCCTCAATCATACTATTGCACACATATGTATTTTAATCAAATATCAGAACAAAACAGTTTTGTGATCATATTGTCCTAGAGGAGGAATATTACCCCCAAAAATTCATTATTGTTTGCATTCTTCCATTTTAACATGCAACATGAGAAAACCACACCCGCACATGGTCCAGGGCCCATATTCACCAACCCATTCTTAGACTTAAGAATAAAGAATAGACTTAAAACAAAGAAAAAATACGGCTCTTGTTTGAATATGTACAGGCTTTCACTGGTGATTATGAAATAAACAGAATGTTATACATTTTTTAAGAATGTTGTTGTTGTAGTTAGAGGTGGTTAATGCCAAGTTGGATTCAAAGTTAAAGCAATTCTTGAATATTTCAATTTAAAGAATTACTATTTATTCTTAGAATTAAGGCTATGAATTGTTTGGTGGATAACGGCCCAGAACTGTCAGAGTGTAATGGATGAATGAACTGAATGATACTTTGTATTAAATACTCTTAAGTTCAAAGTGCTTTTGAGCGCACAAATCGCAAAATTGAAAAGATTGATAAAACCTCAATATTTCTAAGTTTTCAGGCAGCTCCTAATAAGATAAAAAAAGGATTTTTAAATGTATGTATATATGGTTCAACATGTATTTTATAATACAAAATGTTATGCAGGTAATTTTTTTTCAATAATTATTTTTGGTGTTATTGTTAATGATGTGTTCATTAATTGTTATCAAATCCATGTGTGCTTTCAAGTGTGGAGATGGGGGGAGAGGGTACTAAAATCTTCACTGTTGTGACAAACTCTTGTTTTTCAAGCCATTAAACCCTCTACTGGAGTGAGAGACTGAGGGACATTGTGTCCCTTTTGTTTCAAAAATACAAAAACTGTGAACAAGTCAATTTAAACCTTTTAGCGCTGGAACCGAATTTTAAAGGCCTTTGCAAACAGTTTAGATCCAGATGAGATGCCACAGAACGTGGCGTCTCATCAGGATCCAAACTGTTTGCTATTCTGATAGTATTCTTTGAAAAAAAAATCAAAGAAAATGCTTATTTTAGAAATTCAGCAGACGACATTTAGCAGACTGACAAATATCCTAATGCAAAGGGTTAACCACTTGCCGGCAATTGATGTATTGTGGCAGAACAACATGACTTGAAGTGACTACATGTATAACTAAGCATTTGTGTAAGTTAAACCTATTAAGGCTTTTGTGGCAATTGAATATGTAACAATGTGTTTATACATGCTCGGCATAAAGTTATCTGTGTCAATTTGTTTTGAATATTGTCAATTTACCAAAACGTGATCCGTTCCCTTTAAGTTACCTGTGTACACGTTGTATTATTGATTAACTCCTCCAATGACTCTCTACCCGATTGATTAAACTTCTCGAGTGACTCCAATGCCTGAATGGGTTTGTGCACTACAGATAAACATTGGGCTCAAATACTCGCCTTAATGTTGGTCTTCTACTCATAATTGTCACAGTAATAAGTGGTTTACAAACAGGATACATTTACATAATATATGGCTTTTTAACACACACAATTTGAATTTTAAAAGGATTTTGATGGTGGACTTAAGTTTGAGGAAGTGAAATATGGTATGTTTAGTTTTTTATTACTTTAAGCATGTACGATTTTTCTGCTTTATAAAATTAAACTTTTAATGAAATATTTTGAAATTTGCCTTACAGATTCATTTTTTATGGGATATATTTAGCAATTCACACTTGTTTAAGTATTCACATTTTAAAAAACATTGTTTTTTTGTTCTTATAAACTTAGAGTAGTTTATTTGGATATTTGCCAGAACACTGTTGTCTGATTTCGACGGGGTCATTTAAAGAGACCGATAATGACATTAAAGGGACTTGTTCACAGATTTTGGCATGTTTTGAAGTTTGTCATTAAATGCTTTATATTGATAAATATAAACATGAGAACTAAAGAGCTCCACTATAAAAACAAGAATACAAGTAAAAAAAATATATAAAAAAAATAAAAAAGTTGACCACATCAAGGCTCGAACCACTGACCCATGGAGTAAAAGCCAGGTTTTTTTCCCCACTTTTTGGGAAGATAGCCCATGGCTTTGGAATTGGGAATTTTATCGGCATTTTCGAGAAATTGGGAAAATAAATTAGGTAGCCTTCTTTTTTTCACGCGAAAAGTCCACTGATTTGGGAAATACTAATTTGATATAACTCTTTATAATAATTCAAATTAAAAGAGCACAATCATATACATCATTATTATATACTTTGTTTGATGTAATTAAAATAAAATTTAGATAAAATAATTATTAGACAATTAAATTTGGGCACATTTTGGGAAAAAAGTTAACTTTTTGGGATTGGGAATATGGCCGATTTTCGGCTATAAAAACGACCCAAAACAAACCCTGAAAGCCAAGTGCCGAAACCACTCAGCCACCCGTCTTCAGGCGTGTGTGTGTGTAATTCAGAATATAAATATAATTTATACATTATATAATTATGTTCGGGTCGTCGTTGAGTCTTTACGACTACATTACAGTATGTGTGGACCTGACCATCCGTCTTCACATGGGTTGCAATTGCTTTTATTCTTTGTATAACCATCCACGTGTTGTTACAAAATATAACAATAACACAAGAAATCAATTTTTTTATATCGTTTCGCGTCTTAGACGCTTTATAATTTTATCAATTTCTAACGATGATTTTTTGTAAACAAAAGTGTATTTTCAGTATTAGTCTGCGGCATTAGTGTTATTTCGCACACTGATGTACATTGTTAATTTATTTCTTGAATCTGTGACAAAAAGTTGAAAAATTCTCACTTTAATAAACTGTGAACAAGTCCCTTTAAAGGAATGTGCTGTATTTTTGCAAACATAAAATATGCTTGTGGTAATTATCTATAGATATCTGATCCAAAAATTGGATCAAGATTTTCGGTAACTCAGCTTTGGAATTTCATGTAAGATTTCCGTACGAGTATGTTTAACTGTTTTCAGTAAACATGGTCTTCCTGTTAAGTGAATTTGAACTCCCTAGAAATGTTTAAAAGTATATGTGGAACAATTAATATCAAATAACCAGTAAAAATCTGGTAAATAGCCTGAAACTATTGGGTTGACCTTTTCTGGAGATTGAGTTTTAAAAGATCCCTCATGAAATGAACAGGTCTATAAAATATATTATATATATACCAGGGCTGTCATGATTACACGGGAAACCGGTGTATTTCAATATTCGAAGACAAAAAAATTGTATATGAGTCATATTATGGTATTGGCATTCTGGTTTTTTTTCCATTATGAACACAGAGAATGAATCATATTTTATCTTTACAAACGTTACGTGAATGTTAAATAATTGTGATTGATTCATTTCCATGCTTTTAGACTTGTTACTTCTCCACTGATGTGATAAAAGTGGATTTTAATCCTGCAAGTCTAAATGAAGGGCCATATATTATGTTGTTACCATATCTTTTGGAATTTTGTATCGTCTTTTAACGCATAAAACTAAATACGTTTAAAGCCAAAATGGTTCTATTTCAATACTTTGTATTATGCTTGTTGTTGATTACAAATCATGTTAGCTTTTAAGGCTAAATAAGTTTGGTTGTAACTTATTAGTATAGGACTAGTATGGGTTTTATATATGTTAAAAGACTTGCATAAATTGGCATTTGAAACTTTTTAAACATTTGATTAACACAGATCACTATTACCTTTGTTTTTAACATGGCTGAACACTTTTCAGACAAGGTTAAAGGTGAATAACAATGAAACAAAATAAATAAATAGTAAGTCAAGCAAATGCAAAATTTGATATCACTTTAGCCTTAAACCTGACATAAAATCTAAAAAAATAATTGACAATATTGCTGTTTGCCCCGCATGCTATATTGGAACTACAATAAAAACAAGCCGGGGAGGAATCTCAAACCTTACAACACACATTGATGATCATCATCGGACTCTTAATAAGTCCATTAAATCCAATTCTCCAATTACAAAAAAATAGGAAAATCTTTGAGCAAATCCCTTTAAAATGACTTCATGTACTGATATGAAATGTTTATTTTATGTGGAGACAAACAATTGTTATACCAGATTGATGCTATTTTCAAAGTGCCAATTAATCGTTGACTAAGAACCCTTCTGTTTTTAAAGTGTCACCCATTGGATGCACAATTGTTCTGATGACACTTAAATATCAAACAATACAAGCTTGCTTTTCCTTGAGATCTCATCAGTTCTAAACAAAAGTTACAGATTTAAGGTATGCACTTTTAATTCTCATGTTTTCTTCATTAATATATATTATGTTAAATAAAGTGATGACTATTGCAATACATTTTTACTGTAAAGCGATATTATCGTGAAACGCTGATGGCGTATCGCGACAGCCAGAATATCAAGAACTCTGTATATTATAGAATAATGAATTGAGCGTTAAGTATGAAGTACTTATAGTTATACTGGATATAAAATGTTAATACAACAAAACATTTTCATTTTTTTTTCAGCTTTAAAATAAAAACTCTTTCAATATGTATATGTTTATTTGATTTTTAATTTATGTGTCAAGTGATTCTATTTTTATTTACCTACATGTACCTGACTCGATTGTTATAAGCATACTGTTAAACAAATTATACTTCCTGACCTTATCAGGAAATAATAAATATTGATCTTTGTATTGGTGGTTCTAGAAAATGTATTGGCTATTGTGATGTGTGTTTCCTATGATATTTAAATTCCTTGTGCAATAAAAGTGCTATGCCTCGTTATATTTTAGAGCATGTAAATTGTACTTACATGCTAACTTATTAAAAAATAATAAAAATACCTAGAGACTGTTTTAATAAATCCTTGTTACGATATGTAAACCAGTTGCATTTGTGTTTTGCAATGCAACAAATTCAGTTTTGAGAACCTCTGCTGGCTTACGCTTTGAAACTTGATTACAAGATTTAATTGAAACGGTTTCGTGGGCTGACTTCTTTTGCAGACTTAATTTACTGCATTAAAAAACTATGTCAAAACTCTTCCAAGTATAATATACATAACAGAGACTATGGTTAAAGGGGCTTACGTCAATTTTAAGATCCTTTCAGATTTCAGATTTTTACGGTGGCCTAGAGGTGACATACACTCCTTTTTTTAAATGCTCTCCTCTAAATCAGTGCTGAATTAGCACCGTGGAGGCCCATAGGCAGTGAGACTTTTGGGGCCCCCGCCCAGGCCCCTAGTCGGCTTAGTGCCTACTAGAACGCCAGTGCCCAGTCGAGTTCACTCGTTTAAATTAGCCTACCAGTACCAAGGCTGTTAAAATGTGACAATGTTCTTTCAAAGGCTTTGTCAAGTCATTAGATTAGACTAAGTAAGTAAGTAAACAAAATCTTTCATCTAGGCTTCATGAGGCCCCTCAAAGTCGCGGGGCCCAAAGGCAGTTGCCTTCTCTGCTTATATGGTAATCTTGGACTGCTCTTTATCAATAACATTTGTGGTTTAAAAGTTCATAATTTCTCACGGCTATGACA
Source organism: Dreissena rostriformis (assembly GCA_007657795.1). NCBI lineage: Eukaryota > Metazoa > Mollusca > Bivalvia > Myida > Dreissenidae > Dreissena > Dreissena rostriformis. Next base: position 103,654 of record VMBQ01000182.1, read on the forward strand.
CAGTGGCATAGTGGATATGGTGTTTGCCTAGCAATAAGAATGTTCTATTCACACATTGGAAGCCTTCTCTGGACGCTCTTTAAGACACAAAGCACTGGTTTAGTTTAAACCTTTTTATTCTAGCTGGATTGTACATTGTATCAGACCTTAGGGTTATTGAAACCCTCTTGAGTCTGTTTCCTGGATAGAACCAGTACTTGGTGTCTTAATGTAATGGTTTGTCCAAGGAAACAGACTCTAGAAGGTCTCTTTAAGACTTAGGCTTCCATGCAACCAAGCTAAATTTAACATGATAAGACTTAATTCGCCCAAATTGAAAAATGTGCCCTCAACCAAGCTGTAACACTGGATGAAGGTCAGTTATCAGGGTGCTTTTTTTTCAAATAACTTTTAAAAACAATTCTTCTTAAGAATTTCAACTAGTGCATAAAAGACTGTTTGTATGCTGATATGACAATGTGAAATACATTAGAATTACTTAAGTTAATAAGCCTTGGCCAAACATTTGATGTGTACAGCATTCATTTACACTGTTATGCTGCACTCAACCTGAAATTTTGACACCGATTTCAGACATGTTCGAGGATTTATTCTTAAATCTTAAGATATCGGCACGAACTGCAAGAAAAACTGTCTTTTATGCACTAAAATTTTTTGCAAATGTATTTCAATTACTAAAGATATTTGAGAGTGTGTTTACATTCTGTCCAGCCTGTGTAAACCCCTGTAAACCCAGTTGATGCTGCACCCTGGTAATGAAATGAAGCTGGAAGCTGAGCATTTATAGATAGCATTCTGTATCCAACATGCAAGAGGAATGCTATCTTTACATGGAAAATAAAGTCTTCATGAAAAATTAACATAAACAGTGGCTTACAATCTATACCACACTTGTGTGATAACATAAATATCCTGACAGCAATACAAAACAAAAACTTAAAAAAAAGTATACTTTAAATAATTATGATTCACTTTTTTAATTTTATGATTCTTTTTTTTATTTTGTGGGTAAGACCAATCCACGAATTGTAGATCACAATAACATAAGAGGATTAAATAAATTTGTAAATAGTTACACCTTTGTATCATATTGTGAAGGCTTTGATATTATCACATTAAATGAAACTTGATAAATCGAACGCAACAAATTCAAAGACATGTTACCGGGGTTCGTTAACTTCGAAAGTATTAGACCGGCTGGTAAAGGATGCCGTGGTTCTGGAGGAATATGCGTGTTCGTTAAATCGTGGCTAGTTGAAAATAAACTTATAAAACAAATATACAGTGAATTCAAAGAATGTGTTGTATTACTTATAGACAAAGCCCTTAACAATAACAAAACGGATATCGTACTATACGCCACATACATTGCTCCTGAAGGATCGCCGATGTATGACTTCCGGAATGGAAACGGTATAAACATATTACAAGAGAAATTGACAGCTATTACATCTGACTTGCCAAATACGTCGTTTGTTATCGCGGGAGACTTAAATGCGCGCGTGAAGGATTTACAGGACTATATCCCCTCTGATGATTTAGACTTTATTTTTTAACGATTCCGTTGATTATCCCAGTGATACTTTTCAAATTCCGAGAAAAAGTCGAGACACAGTGCTTAACAGTTTTGGCCAGTCTTTAATTGAACTTTGCTGTACTCACGACGTTCATATAGTAAACGGCCGTACTAAAAGTGATCCGAACGGAGATTATACGTGTTCCGCCAATCAAGGGAATAGTGTTGTGGACTATTTTCTTATGTCTACATCTCTATTTTCACAAGTGATCGAT
>VMBQ01000182.1:108994-140417 GCA_007657795.1 Dreissena rostriformis
ATGGTGAAGAAAAGCTCTTCACTTGTTTGCAAAACAGATAATTGTCAAGTTTGTTTTACAAATGACTAAGGCTCTTCAGCATTGACTAAACAAAAAGTATTTAAGCATAGGAGTGTTAATAATACTAGACACATGTCTGTATGTCTTACACAAAAAATGTTCCTTCAAAAAATGGAGATTGCGACTTAGTGCATGCGTTCATCCATCCAAAACAATCAGTTCCAGTGAATTTTGATGTATATCTATTTTTTGTCTCCAATCAAAAAGTATATATACTGGTATGTGTGTTTTATTTATGTGATTTAATATCAGCTTTAATGTATCTAACAGCTTTAATGTATCTTATAGAGAAAAAATCGTCATTCATTTTTTAAGTATAACACAATTTTATTGAAAAATGTCAACTTTGCGTGTGTAGACTAGTTAGTGGTTTGAGTGTTTTTCTAACCATAAAATTTTGTGTGTTTTCATAATGTTTTATACTCAATTAGAAATATGTGTACAGTGTGTATTAAGGCATAATATAATCATAAAGTAACAGTAATATCCCACAGGTTCTTTACCCATTTTTTTGTCCTTATATCAATAATAAAAGAAAAAGGTACCCAACAATGATGCACATTTGTAATAGGTGCATTAAACAAGCATTGATGTAAGATGCGCATTTAACAAGCATTTTAAACTGCTTTAAGAACGACCTAATCACTAATATATCATTGTGGTCGCTGACATCAAATATCCATCTACCGGTTGACAGTTTTTATTAAATGGAAATTTGTGAAATGTATTCTAAATAGATAAAAGTTTCATCAAATCACTGCTTAAATCCAAATGTGTTAATCTTGACGTCCAGTGATTTTCATGAAAGAATGTGACTCTTCGTAGATTTTTCATAGTTCTGATTGGCTGATAAGTTTTTACACTTTTTATTTTCAACCAATGAAATGAATTTTATCCATAACAACGCTTTTGTCTTAAAGGTGAAATGCTGATTTCATAACAAAAATGCTATTTTATAAATAAATATATTTTAAAACGATTGGAATCATTAAGAAAAATGACAAAAAACATTTTGATACTAAAAAACGATATTTTGTTTTCTGTAAACCGCTTGGGTATTTCCGCCACCTATTTTGGTGATGACTTTAACTTGACCCCACGCGCATGACACGGAAACTTGTCCATTGTTTTTTCAGCGATCGATATTGTACGAGGTGCATTGAATTAATTATAAATGAAACAAAGCCCTAAAAAGCGGAAGATATAACATTCTTTAAATGTTGTGGTTATTTTATTTTACATTGAATAAATTTTCGTTTCATTTGTATTGAAAGACAATATAAATAAATTTTAGCATACAAATAGAAAAAACCTGCATATTATGCAAATTGAACTGTCTTTGCATGTATATTGAAATCTCTTTAGTTGTGATAATGAGTGATAAAAATCTAGCATTTTATGATACCATAAATCTATATATTTAATTTATTTTATGCAAGTATTTTTACCCCTATTGTGATCAAATGTGATTGCTTGTTTTCATGATGGTGTTTCGTACACTGCAGTAACGTAAAATCGTTACACGTACTAGCGGAGTTAACACTTGTCGGTAGCCGTTAAAACCGTTAATTGTGTAGCAGTAAATTTGTACAATATTTTAAACCTATAGTAATTAAACACTTTATTATTATGATTAAACTAGCTTATATCTATACACTATATAGTTCCTGTTAATCCATGTTGGACAAATGTCTTCATTTTAATAAAATATGTTAAATTTTTTAATAAAGCAACTGTTTAGTATTTTGGTTGTAAAATTGGGCTTAAATGACTGCCCAATATGCCGAGAGATGACATGGACATGGAGGTATCATAAATTGTGTTAAATGACCAGACACTAGTCTACCACATGTGGTTTATGCAGGGACCCAAGTATAGGTCTCTGGGTTTATGACACCACGATTTCTTTGCCTGGACAGTATCCGATCATAACGGATAATCGGTTTGTGATGAACAAAGGGGCAATTAAACACCGGGTTAAAATGCTGAAACAAAGAGTATCAAAATTGGTGTGAACAACTAAATAAAATTAATTACATTTATCAAGAGAATTTATTTAATGTGTAAAAATGTAAGTTTTTACAGACATATAAAGGTTTAAATCAATTACTATATGCTGCGTACAAAAAAAATCGATCTATTTGTTGTTTGTTTTCATCCTTATTTGTGTTCTTTCATTAAATTTAATATATTCTGAAAGCATTTCCATTTCTGAGTGTTTTTGTTATAAAACATGATCGCGAAGATGTGCCAAGTTTACAAACGTATACATTTTTGTGGTAACCACATACCGAGGCTCGTATACATATAGATTGTGTTCCATTCCCGAGTTCGTTGTCAGTAAAAACAAATAATAACAGCAATATGATCGCTACAAAAATGCATTCCCTTGCACGCTAATGTTTTATTCAGACATAATTAGTAAAATTATATTTGATACAATGATTATCAATAAAAACGATGATTATGTAAAACAGTTAATATACGTTGTGTACATACAATCAATCTATTTGTTGTTTGTTTTCATCCTTATTTGGGTGCGTTCATAAAATTAAATTCATTCTGAGTATTTTTGTTAATAACATCATGCTCATGTATTGGTTCTTCATAATTTATTTCAAGGAACTCGTAAAACCAAACTTCAATGACATCTGGGTGGGGACAGTTGGCATTGAAGCCAGTGTGCTCAGTTATGCACTTTACCCCTGCGTCTTCTATCCTTTCCATCAGCTCTGGGTACTCGGTGCAACATTTGCACTCAATCTGCATACGATACGGCGTGCAACATGAACATGTTCACCTGAAAATACAAAATATGTTTGATTGTCAATTCAGAATTTTGTTACATTCAGAACTGGTGCAAGAATCCGTTCTGTGTTGATATTTATTTAACCATTCAACGTAGGCATATTCAACGCGCTCGTACTGTAGAATTACAATCAACAAATTTGTGTATGTCTTTTTCCCGACATATGCATTAAACAAATGAAGAAGTTATATATTTACCAATCCGTATTCCCGAACATGTGCATTAAAAAACATAAGAAAGTTATATATTTACCAATCTGTATTCCCAACACGATGGTCATCTAGAGCATCGGCAAGAGATTCCTAGCTGCCCGAGTTAGATTCATAAGAATCAGACTGACTGTCACTAAATTCCAGCTCATACAAGTAAGGTTCAACGGAAAACTCTTCATAATCACTATCATCTTCCATTTTCATGAATTTGTCTTACTAAAATTGCGAGCAATAGGCTATCACATCCGAAGCCGTATAACGCTGGTTTGAGTGGATCGGAATGTGTGAAAACTCGTGACTTTGTCATATTCGTTCTCGCTAATTATAACACAGTGATTGAATCGAAGTGAAGTGCAAACACGTTTTTATATGCATTAAATTCAATAAATAAATGGTTTTAAGGGTTTTAAAATGAATAGCATTTGACCTTTAAAATTGTGGTTGTCATGTTGTAAAGTAGATTAACAGAATTGTTTTTCTTCTGATTTTTGACAATTAACATTTAGCTGTGACTTTATTATTTGAAAGAAGTCTTTGTAAAAGACAAACGTACGTGCAGTTTATAGCATAAGTTTGTTTTAAATTGTGAAAAATAGACCAAGAATTGCCTACTGTTGTAACAGTCACTTGGATTTACACATTTCCAGTTTGGGGTCTTATTGTTGAAACTTTCAGCTATTGGGTTATAATTGGCAAATAAACAGTGTTTAATCACAGATTGGTGCTATTTGCTGACACCAACAATATATTTGTGCATTGGTTGATTTTTCATGTGGTTACAGTTTATTGTTTCATCAGTGGAGGATACCTTTTCTTTGAAGGACAAACAAATTGTGTCAAGTACTTGTGAAATATCCCTTAAAAAATAACTATGTTGTTTTCAGTAATAAAGTGTGCAGTGTTGGTGTTCATGTTAATAACAACCGTATCCATGGAAGCAGTGCGGAAAAAGAATCGGAATGGCGATTATTTGAACTGCAACAACGGTGGTAGGTCTAGACTAATAATAGATTAACGTTATGATTACTAGTTTAAACCTATTTATTTTAGCTAGATTGCATCGAAAGCTTAAGGCTAATTTGAAACGCTCTCGAGTCCGTTTCCTGGACCTAGAACCAGTACTTGGTGTCTATGGGGGAGATCTAAAGAACGCCCCCACCGTGGGGATCGAACCCTGGACCTCCCGGTCGCTAGGCGGACACCATGTCCACTACACTTCTGCTAGTTATGATTACTGGCTTGGCATATTTCAAAAAGAACTATTGATATTAACTAGCAGTTTTGAGATTCTTATATTGAGATTATTGATTAAAAATAGTATGTTTAAAAGTGATCATTGTTGTGTCTTGTAATTAAAATCCTATTTAACAGAAATGGCCTATATATTTTAACAATTATTAAACTCCATTTAGTATATAGCAGAAGTTACATGATGTAAAGATTTTTTAATTAAACCTTAAATATATCATGTTATTTTATAATGGAGTTATGTATAGGGAATTCGGTAATGAAGTAATGTATAGGGAATATAACATTACTGTGGTGTTCTGATGGGTTGTAGCAAACACGTTGACTGTGTGATGTTTTATTCTATGAGCACATAAGTGCTAGTTGAATGCGATGTTACACAATCAATACATTTCTTATATGAAAATGCTTAATATTTTTCTGTGATGTATTATCATTTTATCATAAAATGGATGTTCTTAAATGTGTGGAACAATATATGAAATATGAGGGTCTCATCGCATTATAACTACCTACCAGTCAGCCCACAAACGTTAAAGGACCTAAGCTTTAATCTTTGGTCATATCAACATTTTCGGGCTTACTGGTCGGTCATTATAGTTGAAGAGAACCTTAGTGGTTTGTACGATTTCTTTTATGGTGAAAGAAGATGTTTGTAGTCTGGTTCATAATTTTAATGTGAAAGCTCAAACTATTTTTGTTTGCATCTGGTAAATTAAGTGATTAATTTTGAATTTTCTCAGCTTTGATCATAAAAGCATAATGATGAATGCCAGCCCAAATAGATAGTGTATTTTGTAAAGGCATATCCTAATTGAAAAGCTCTCTTGATGTCAAATTGATTGCATTCATGATTCAATACATGGACTGTTTTTTTGTTTTTTTTTTGGGGGGGGGGGGAAAATCAAGCACATTAACATTGAATTGTTCAGCCATTTTGTATCGATTGAGTGCAGAGTTATGAATAACTACGATCAATAATTTGAATACTCAGAATATTTAAATTTATTTTCAATGTAACATGCGTGACAATTACTGACATGCAAAAGAATTGTTGAACAGTAATTGTAAAAAAAACTTGGTGATAGCTTTTCAAAATTCTCGCAATTGAATTGTTAAGGTGATGTAAACTGCTTAAGAATGGCATTAAAAGGGTCTCTTTAAGACTTAATATCAATTAAACATAACAACAAAAATACAGTTGGTTATATCTTTATTTATCTTTTTCATTGCTTGTGGTTAACGATTTCAACAAAAAAGCGATTATATGAAAATAAATCTGGCTACAAACAATCAAAAGTTTAATGTCAAGAACAAGACCAAAGATCAAAGTTTCAGTTCAAACTCAAAGGTTAAGAATTATCATTTCTGATTTATAATTGCTAAAAAAAACTGCAAGCTTGTTAATATTATTTCAGATTATTATTTCATATATTGATGGGTTTACAACTTTGCACATTCTTGCCCAGCGAAGGTTAAGGTCAGAAGTAAAGTTCAAAGGTCAAATCTTTGTCTGGAGCATGAAAATTCCCACGTTATGTCAAAATCCTTTGCTTCTTTATTGAGATTGGGATATTAGATGAGAAAAATCTTGTATTCATACATACAATAGCGTGACCTTTTCTGCTTGGAAATTCAACCAAGCAAACGCTGTTTTATTTTAACTGGTGCGTGCAGGCGTGTTTAGCCTTGTCTTATTTACTGTAATCCTTACGCTCTTTCTGTAATTACTGTTATCGGATCAAATGATCATTGCTTCTTGGACCTAATTTGAGAACTTTTTATGAAAAGAAGTGTAATTTTATTTGACTTTTTAAAAAGTAGTTTAATTTCATTGGTTATGGTAGGGAATTTTGATCATTATTTTCACGCACCAAGAAAAGGTCTCTAAGATGGCGTATAGCCATGATATTTTTCTCAGGTCTGAACTTCACTCTTTCTCATATTGTGTTGCCTTCACCTGACAAGAATAATGCTTTGGTGACTTAGCTTACAAGCCGGGTTATTTTTTTATTGCATTTAGCATGTGACCAGATATCTCAAAATATTTAGAAATGTACAGTACAGTCTAAAATTCAGATATTAAGTACGTCATGTAATAACATACTGTTCATTGTACTCTAAAATTGTTAAAGAATGTGTGTCATGTATTAACATGCTGTACAGTTGAATTTAACTCTATAGTTCATGTATTATGTACATCATGTAACAATATAACCTTGCTGTGTAGTTACTGATTATTATTTTTGCAAAAAAACACTTAGAGATTTTTTTTTAACTATTGTGTTTCATTTTGTGATTTTTTAGCCATTTCACCGCGAGATCCGTTCTTTCTTTTGGGGTCCCGTATTGTTCTTAACTGCACGAGTAACTGGCCGTCCACTCGCCTCACGTTTCTTTACGGGACCGACAGCACTGAAGTGGATCCCCAGTACATACGCATTGTGAATGATAAGTCAATCATGGTAGGTCAATTTTTGATGTCGGTGCCAAATTATATAGGAATTCAGAAATTGTAAATGTTATGTTTTGATTTTTCTTGTGATGCAATTGATGAGTTCCAAATCCACATTTTTTTTTCAAGTTTGACAACAAATTCAGGAAAGAAAACAAAAAAAAATCATATTTGCTAAGGAATAAATTCTATATTAAATTTTAGCCTCTGCTACAATTGAAATATTTAAAATCATGAGATGTTGACCGGTTGGTAATGTATTTAAAATCACATTCTTAAATTTGCTGCACTTTACGAAGATTGTTCACTCTTTTAGTCACATTGACTGGTTGGTGTTGATTGTCACGTTCTATATTCACAGATGACACTGCCTGCAGTGAACGAAGACACGATACACATGTATAGGGCCTCGATGTCGTATCGCTGCGTTGAAAAGCATAGCTCCGACAATATCACTTGCATTAGCAACACACACGTACAAGTCGATTGTAAGTTACAAGCAACAACTTACAGTTAACCCCAGTAACCACCTAGAGGGTTTTTCTTTTTATTGTTTGTCAGGATTCACAAAACCTTTGCCATTTTTAGTCTTATGCTGAAATCGAAACTCATTATATGGATTGTATGCATTTGTAGCTCACCTGAGCACAATGTTCTCATGACGAGCTTTTTTGATTATCTTTTGTTTGTCGTCTGTTGTCTTTTGTCAACATATACCTTGTGAACACGTTCTGAGAAAACTGGACAAAATGCATGTGCATAAATTGTCATCCCAGAATCCGGGACGACAATTTCCGCTTTTATGGAATTTTTCGTTTAAATGATGTCTCTTCTGAGCGAAAATCCAGTTTAGGCGGAAAGTGTCGTCCCGAATTAATCTGGGATGACACTTTACGCACAAACATTTTACCTAGTTTTCTCAGAACAAGCCACATACACCTTGTGAACTATATCAAGACTGCATGTATTGCCCAATCATCATGAAACTTTGTTAGAACATAACATTGTGTCTCAATGATATCTCGGGCAAGTTCGAAACTGGGTCACTTGAGGTCAGAAATGAGGTCAATGGGTCAAATTAATGATAAAACTTGTGAACACTAGATGTCAGGTTAATTGAAAAACATAGCCAGTTTTCCCAATATGGCTATAGTGTTACCTTGTGAACACTCAGCCTTAAAAACAATCTAGAAGTCATAATTTTTGCCAGATCTTCCCGGAACCTACCCTAAATATTTGCTCTTATGATTTCTTGGCCTTTTGGTCCGTTTCTAAACAAGGCTCTCAGGAGGTGGGCAGTTTTTGTTATTTTTATTGTGATTCCTCGTGAATACTACCTACTCTGATTAGTTTAGATCATTGGGGTCTCAGGTGAACGCTTAAGGGTTTTTAGCCCCATAGTCTAATCATGTATTTTTGTTATTATTTGTTATACAAATAACTATTTGTCTATCTCTTTTTGTTGCTTTATTCTGCTTATTTCTGCTGTCAATTGTGTCTGTTTAATTTTGAGTCTCAGCTAAGATTAATGTAAGCTAAGTGAATGTTTGAAGCTTTCAAAGACAGTTCTCCCTGTTGTGTTGTTCAATTTTGTTTGTTACAGAAAATTATCATTATTTTGATTTTATGCCCCCAAAGGTGGGCATATAGTGATCGCACTGTCCGTCTGTCCTTCTGAACTTCCGTCACACTTTGCGTTTAGGTTTCGAAAAATGTTCATAACTTCTATGTCGGTTCAGATGTAACCTTCATATTTGGTATGCATGTGTATCTCATGGAGCTGCACATTTTGAGTGGTGAAAGGTCAAGGTCATCTTCAAGGTCAAAGGTAAAAAAAAAACAACACATTTTTCAAAGCGGCGCAGTAGGGGGCATTGTGTTTTTGACAAACACATCTGTTGTTGTTAGAGAAATATCCAATTATGTTCCCAGTGTATAATTTCCTGAATAGAGAAGATTAACCCTTTGCATGCTGGGAAATTGGTCGTCTGCTTAAATGTCGCCTGCTGAATTGCTAAAATTAGCATTTTCTTCGATTTTTTTTTCAAAGAATTACTATCAGAATAGCAAACAGTTTGGATCCTGATGAGACGCCACGTTCTGTGGCGTCTCATCTGGATCCAAACTGTTTGCAAAGGCCTTATCAATAGCTTAGAGTAAAATTGCAGTAACTTCTAGATTGTTGAATACAGAGTTTGTGTCTTTGGGTGAGTGACGTTTAAACATTTTATTCAGGTAAATTCTGTCCAATACCATCATGCGATCAGCTTGTAGGTATGCATACATGTTCACACTGAGTTCTGTATTAGTTAAGGAATACATTTGCACTGAATTTGAGGTTAAACTACACGCTTGATTGGTGTTTTGTTGTGGTACATTTTCATATTAATTTATGAATTGAGAATGATTAAGTGGGAGAAATTATTATGCCAGTAAGTTTACCGGTAAATTACAGGTATGAAACCCATGCACACACTGAATTGGCTGTATGGTGTTTCCAACCTTGTTAGACAAAGTCTGATGATATATAGGTATATTTGCAAGGGATTTTTGTTCATTTTTTTTTTTTATTACTTGATTATGATAAATTATATTCTCTGCTAAACTTATAAACACACAGGGGCTTTTTATTTTCCTATAATATAGGCTTTCTTTTATGTATACCACTATGGGAAAACTTAATTTTACGGTGGACATGTAGCTCATGCTATAAACATTTCAATCCGAGATTTTTGGTTCACATGTACACATGCATGGAGTAAATATAATTTGGCAAAGAAAATACATTAATTCGGCAAGAATGTGTCAAGGAAGTTTCAAAGAGGGGGGCGGGTGCTTTTATTTTGGTTGGGGCTTTTATTTGAAAATTATTACGGAACATATTCATTTTAAATCACCTGTTTATGAAGTACTATCTATTGCCATGCCTTTATTGCTTTATTTGTGTGTTTTATGTGTTCTGCAATGATTTCAATGTTTGCTTCTGCAATTTTTATTCTATTGTAGTTCTTTACATGTCTGCATATACTGTAATAGAAAATGTACTGAGTGCAATTTTCGCCCAAAACTACCGCTATGGTTCAATCATATGCATATCAGGTTTATTTTCTTGATGTTCTTTTAAGATTATCCTGTGGCTCCAATCAATTTCCAGTGTCGTATTCTTGGATTTAATACCATGAATTGTACATGGGACCTTGCAGTGCAATACAAGCATACTACCCGTATTACAGTGAAATGCGACTTTGTAAGGTAAATACAAAAAATATTTTACTCAGTTCTTCTATACAATGGACCTGGAATTATAAATCCATAGGGTAAAATAGATTATGCTGTGAACAGGAATTGTACATATATCACTTTTCTAAACTGTCTGTAAACGGCTGTTAGCTCCAGACAGTAAATACCTTTAAAAAAAAACACCAAAAATAATCTTAGCTAGTAAAATTAACATCATTTCCCTTAATTTAAGCTGACTACAATTTAAAATGCATTGTATTTTTTCTGTGGACTGGATTTTTAATTTTTTTTAATAGAAAATAAGTGGTTGATGTTAGCGATGTTAAACCAGTCTGAAGTATGGCTTCCTACAGGCATCACCACTTAAAGATTAACACAAAGAAACTAGTCTGTCTGAAGGATCCACTTAAAGGGACCTTTTCACAGATGTTAGGCCTAATGGCATGTATTGAATTTTGTCATTTCATGCTTTTAATTTGATAAATATTAAACACTGGAACTAAATAACTCTAGTATAAAACAAGAATAAAATTAAAGAAAGAAAAAAAGTAATCCTCAACTGGGCTCGAACCACTGACCCTTGGAGCAAAAGTTTAGCACTTGGACCACTTGGCCATCCGTGCTCATACAGTGAGTGGTGTATTTTATACACAATATAAGCAATCCTCGTAATGTCACAAAATATAACGATAACATCAGAAATCTCCAAATTATTCAGTCATTTTGCGTTTGTAATGCTTTATAATTTTCAGGTCTTTAAATTGTCAAAAGATTCATATACATGTTATGGATATTTTAATAGCATGGTAAATGTTTAGTTTTAGTGTTTCCTCGCAAATATCATAACTACAACAAAAATTTGCAAATCTGAAATATTTTTTTTTTCAATTTTGTCAGTTTACAAAAACGTGAAAAGGTCCCTTTAAGGTATTGACATATTGTTTAAACCCTACATGTATGCTATTTTCTTTTTAGAATGAAACTTTAAATTTAATTCATTTGGCTTTTTGAGTGTGTCTTTATCTTATTTTCCCTTATCTTGAATTTAAACTGCACTTATCACCAAGACATGCTTCAGCTTTGTATTTTGTGATAAACTCGATTCCTTGTATAGATAAAACACCATTATCAGCATACAAAGGATAAATCGCAAATGCCTTGTGTAATAAATACCACAGAAGACACATTTAATTTCATGTTTTAATATCCACTGTATTTTATCTTCCAACATGAAACTCCCTTGGCGTCTAACATTCACCAATCCATTCTTAGACTTAGAGGAATAAAGAATAGACTTAGAACCTAGAAAATAGTTTCAGCATTTGAATATAAACTGTCCTCAAATGTTGCTTATGCCACTCATAAAATTGTTCTAAATTCAGTGTCATATCTATTTATGGTTCAATAATTGGGTCATTGCAATTCTGATGTGTTCATATTCAACAACACGCAAAAGTCGAAAAAAATCTTACAGGAAATAATATGATGATGGCTCAGGTCTTTTTTTTAACTTTTTTAATTTACTGGACCTCGCGTTCAATAACTGGGTCATTGCAATTCTGATGTGTTCATATTCAACAACACGCGAAAGACAAAAAAATCTTACAGGACATGAGGTCTGATAACTTTTTTTTTAATTAACCAGACCTCACCAGATTGCGTTATGGACATTTCGTGCCACTACCAGTTTGTGCCACTGATATTTCTGTTGAATATGGGTAGCGTTTCGTCCCACTGATAATATATAGCCGGGTAGGTGTGAATAATACCGTATAGGTGTGAATCAAAACAGGAAACTTTTGCACCTGTGACGTTCACCTCTGTGCAATATAAAAACAACATTGTTTAATTTCAAGATTATTTATTCAGGTTAAATGTATTCTAAATGCGGCAATTTGATAGTTTGCAAGTTGCTAGTAAAACATAAGCTTTCTAAAAGTAAATTACCAACATTTTATTATTTCTTTAATTTTATTGAAATTAAATTGTATTAATTATTTTTCTTTCGATCATGCTTTCTAATTATTTTTAAATGTAATACATATACATGATGCATAAAATAAAGCACTTCATGTTTTATATTTATTGAACATAATGCACATGGTGAATAAAATAAAAATAACAGCACTTTATGTTTTATATTAATTGAATACAATGCACTTTGCAAACATATAATAATAATAATCATCGCATAATCGGCAAAACATGCTTTTGGCAAAATAAATCATATCATAAATACATTAACACAGAGAGATGAAGTTCGATAAGTTTGATAATACTGAAAATTAGTGTATGCAATATTGAACAATGTTGATAGATGATATAAATAAATAAAACACAAAAAAGGTAAAATAAACAAGAATATATAGCAAAAAATGGTATATGATGTTATATATAGTTATAATTGTTAGCACTGTTGTAATTTGCTACATTGATATACATCCCATTATGATTCACACCTATGCGGTATTATTCACACCATTCCGGCTATATATATTATCACTGGGATGAAACGACCATTCCCTCCCAGTCCCTTCCTACACAAATATAAGTGGCACAAACTGGTAGTGGCAAGAAACGACCATCACCCACCAGATTTTAACGGACATTGTTTATCTTTAACCAAACGAAAGAACATACCATTTATAGAGTTTATTATCCCCCGCCATAGGCGGAGGGATATTTTTTTGGCGTTGTCCGTCCGTCTTTCCGTCCGTCCTTCCGTCCGTCCGGCACTTTTGTGTCCGGAGCCATATCTTGGATGTGCTTTGGCGGATTTGATATGAGTATATATATATGGATAAGAGGATGATGCACGTCAAATGGCATTGTACACCATCTGTTTATAAGGGAGTTATGGCGCTTTGTATCTTGAAAGAATGCTTTTTCATATAAGCTTAGAGCTTTATCTCCATTAATACATGAGCCAGAGCCATGACACTTGCCAAAGTTGTTCTCAATCATCTGGGCGTGCTTCACATTCAACACCCATAATCCTAGGGGCTAAGGTAAAAAGTCACAAATTGAGTTCAAAGGTCACACATTTGATGCATAATTCATTATTTAGTCATTCCTTTACTATGCATCAAGGGATTCTGTAATAACTGTCCACATTTCTTCTCCATTATCTATCTGATCAGTGTCAAATATAAGATCCAGGTTGCTAGGGTCATGGTCAAAGTCACACACAAAGGTCAAAAGCACACATTTTGATTAAATATGCCTTATTTGGTAAGGATTCTACCATACTAAAATGGATTCTCAAAATGTCCTGATGTAATTGTTCTCAATTATCAGGCAGTGCAAGACCTATGTGTTTTTGACCAAAGTCAAGGTCTCACATCAAAGGTCACACATTTGTAGAAATATTCATTATTAAGCCATTATTTTACTATGCATCAGTGGATTCTGTAATAATCATCCATAATTCTTCTCCATCTTCTTCCTTGCTGTGTGTCATATATGTAAGATTCATGTCTAAGGTTCAGGTCAAGGTTCATGTCAAGGGTTAAGGTCAACGTCACACAATATACTTCATGTAAGGTCATATGATTCACATCAATTGTCAAGGTTACACAAATGCATCATGTAAGGTTGTACGCTAAACACTTAACTGACCAGCATTTTTCCAGAATTATGTTTACATCTTTGTTCTTAGAAATTACAGGTTAGAGATTTTGTGCTCCAACAAGGGAGAGCTCAGCATATAGTCTCTGACTTGACTGTCCTTCCTTCTCTCATAATTTTATCTGGAGGAGGATATTGTTTTGGCGTTGCCCATCCGTCCATTTATCTGGATGAGATTATTTTGGCGTTGTCCATCTGTCCAGAAATCTTTTGTGTCCAGAAGCATATTGTGGAACTGCTTTTGTGCATTTCAATGAAACTTGAGCGTATATATAGATAAGCGAAAACCCATCACAGGTACAAATGAGTTAAAAAAAAAATTGACAAAAGGCACAACCCTTCAATTATACCTTTTCTTTTAGTTCTACACCCATCCATAAACAAAATTTATTTGGCGGTGGATATCAATTCAACGAATTTGCTATTTTTTATAATTATTGCGTTCATAATGTTCAACAATTCTAAATGCAATAACATTATAACAACTAAATTTAAACCTGATCCATTAAAACATACTGTATGCTACTTTCAATTAAAAGTGAAGAAATGTTGTGCAACAACATGCAATATTTAACTGGTTGTAAGAATAGCACTTGGAGTTTGTTACGTCACCAGCAAAGACAGCAAGTTCGACTGTTTGGAAAAATCCGTTTTATTTTATCGTTAAACAATCCAAAGAAGTAAAATAAACATAAACCAGTCGGTATTTTTTTACTTCTTCCTAGTTTGGTTTTCATTTTCAACCAAACAAAGTTGTACATATTGTTTTTTTTGTCGGACTCGAGGATTATTGGAAATGTCTGAGGTCCGATGTCTTTTGCAAGGGTTGTTCATATTTAACAAATCCCTAATGCTCTTAGTTTTATGGTTCAGAACTTACACCATTGTCCACTGACTGATAAACAAAGCTTAATGGAAAATTGTGTCTGTTAATCATGTATTCATAGCTTCACAACAACCTCATGTTTCATGGAACTGAAAAGTTTTATTCTTATTTTTCAGTGACTTTGGTGACTTCAAAAATTGCCCTGAAATGAAGCAAAATGGGTGCTTGTGGAATGGGTCAAACTTTTACAATGGAGATATTTATTACATAGCACTCTCTGTCACTAACAAGCCTTTGAATGTAACTGTACACGGAGGCAATGATACATGTGATACAACGCCGTGTTACATTATCAGGAAATATGATATCGGTATGTATATGTGAGACGTTTCATAGGGGCTTGTATATGGAAAAAATGGCACACAGATAACATCAATTAAGATTTATCAATCAGTTAATTCAGGCGCAAATAACAGCAGGCATTTTCTTACAAGTAAACTGGCCCTCCAGTTTGATTTTGACTAAAAAAAACAACGGCCATGGTGATTTAGTAATGCAATCTCAGAAACAATATACATGTATTATCAAATTAAAACGATTTTATAGTTATTACACATTTTTTGGTTTAATTACTATACTATATTACTTATTACTATAATAATTGATGTTTTGCAATGAAAGCGGCAATACGCATTCGATCAGTAGTTAGCGTTTGCAGAGGTTTTTTAAATGGGTTGAAACCCCTCATGCTGTTCCCTCAGTCTAAAACCCATTTTTAGGGCATCAGCAAAAGTAAACAACTGAAAAAAGGGGGATTTTCCCTATATTCATATTGGATACTGATTTTTTTTTATTGATTTTTTTCAGCTGAACCACTTCCCGTTAAAATCCAGGGCCTCGACTTCGATCATGGATGGACTAATGGCACGCGAAACGGAACGTTGAAATGGTGGTCGCCGTCCAATGTTACGACACACAATCTCATCTTTATTATCACTAGATCCTCAGATTGTGATCAGTCCAAGGTTTTTGCATTATCATTGTGTGTCGCCTTCTAAGAAAACTGGGCATAATGCATGTGCGTAAATTGTCGTTCCAGTATAGCCTGTGCGGACGACACTTTCCGCCTAAACTGGATTTTCGCTAAGAAGAGACATCATTTAAACGAAAAATTCCATAAAAGCGGAAATTGTCCCTGATTAGCCTGTGCGGACTGCACAGGCTAATCTGGGATGACTATTTACGCACAAGCATTATGCCCAGTTTTCTCTGAACACGACACATTGTTAACAGTAAATAATCAGTTAGCCCTTAGTGTTCTGATGCAAGGCAATTAAACACATGGTGCTAACAGCATTGTTTTCCACATTCCAGGCAATAGAATTCCAAACATCGTTTTTTTTTCGATTAAAAATGATATTATGAAAATGATTTCTTTGTCAACTTTATTTACTCAACTTTATTGACTGTTCAATTATTCTTTATTCTTTTATGTTAACAAATACTTTTTGGTCAGTGATATTGTCTGCTATTCCATTCAGCTTTAGCTATAATTAGTCTCTGGTAATAAAGTTCATAATTTTGCTTCCGTTTTCCAGACTTATGAGACCGACTTTGTGAAAAAATACTATTCAGATCCAAAAACCCTGGAAATCCCTGACCTAAATCCTCACACAGTCTACAACGTCTGCGTGAAGTCGCGCTACGTGGAAAACAATATTCAGAAAGGCTATTGGAGTCAACCGAGTTGCATTGTGATACATCATACGCCTTCAGCAGGTATTGTTAAAATTTATTAAAATAAAGATCTGATAGAAAGATTAGGCATAATCTACTGAAGTATCATAACATACTGAATAGCAATACGCGTATCTCAAAGTGTTAAATAGATATCTAAATGAGTATCATAACATACTGAATAGCAATACGTGTATCTCAAAGTATAAAATAGATATCTAAATGAGTATAATAACATACTGAATAGCAATACGCGTATCTCAAAGTATAAAATAGATATCTAAATGAGTATCATAACATACTGAATAGCAATACGCGTATCTCAAAGTAAAAAATAGATATCTAAATGAGTATCATAATATACTGAATAGCAATACGCGTATCTCAAAGTATAAAATAGATATCTAAATGAGTGACATAACATACTGAATAGCAATACGCATATCTCAAAGAATAGATGCATTATATTCAATTATGAAATGTTAACCCATTTATGCCTAGCGTCTAGAAAAAAGGCCTTGGCAAACAGCGTAGACCCAGATGAGACCCCGCATGATGCAGCCTCTCATCAGGGTCTGCGCTGTTTGCTTAAAGGAATTTCCGTAAGAAATATTCTAAATATAGAAATAAAAATACTAGACATCCCTAATTTTGGAAATAAATTGATCCAATTTATAAGGATGGGAGAGTCCACTTGGCATAAATGGGTTAATCTTTTACATTTAAAGCAATGGAGTATGGAACTTCAGTATTGCTTGAACTACTGACAAAGCCTTATTTCTTATGGTTTCTTACAGTTCCAGACGTGAGTCCAGATGAATCAAGCTTGCTGTACGAAATCCAGAATGCAGAAAATGCTGTTATCTACTGGAAGGTATGCAGTGGTTTTTTTCACCATTTTGGGAATGGGGCCGGGTCCCTTTGGATTGGGAAAAATCGCGGCATTTTGACTAAAATTGGGAAATTAGTGATATTGTTTTGTTTTGCTAACACATGCTTCGAAATTGAAAATAAAAGTGTTTTTCAGCGTTTAATTTTGGACCACATCAATACTGATGCAATTATAAGGGCTTGGTGGTTTGAATGTAAATCATCATTTGGATCTATTTTTAGCCTCTGACAGCATGTGAACTCCACTCACCGCCACAAGAAGCTTTCTACAAAATTTCTTTCGGTGATCAACATTTGAATGAGAGTTCCACGCACTTCAGGAGGAACTTACACATATCTACCAATGAAAGAACCTTGGTAACCATAGAAACTGTGAATAATGTTGGCAGATCTCGAAAGGCAGCCATTTTGAACATTCCACAGGAATCTGAAAGTAAGAATATTTAAAGAGAATTAAAACTAATTTGAAAATGAATGTTATGTGTAAGCATTCTTTCCTTGACAACAATCAAACCATGTGTTCGTTTTTCATAATTTGGTAATACAGATGTGTAGGAGTTAATGCCTTTTTTGTATTGGTAACTAAGAATTTATTGGATATAATCTTCATGGCTGCTACATACATATAATACCAAATGGGAGATGCATTTAATTTATAATTATTGTTTTTAACCTTATTTTGTTCTAAGGACTGAAGCCTTCAAAACTTTTCATTTGAACTTTATTTTTGTTTAAGCAAAAGCCTTTACAACTAATAATTATTTAAATGTCAATTTTTTCACAGGGCCAAAGCCTTCAAAACTTATAATTCAGTATGACCCTTTGACTCCCAACTGTAAGAGCGTGTCTGCAACAATCGATTCACGCGAGGGGATTACTGGAAATGTCTCCCACAGACTGGTTGTTTGTAATGGGAGCGACAACTGTGAGGTTTGTACGCAAACATCGTATTGGTAACAATTGTAAAGATTTCAGTCTATAGTAGTTTGTTTATTTCATGTTTTGACATACAACTTACACTTCTTTGTGGATATGCATGCTTTTGTGTTTCAGACTCTTCTGTATGCAATGCTTCTGAAATTTTGTGGGCAATTTTTGTCAAACTTGTTCAGAATAATTATCTCCAAGTGCTTCACTGCATATTTCAATGTTTTTCCATGGAGTTATTTTTTAAGAAGTTATTGCCCTTTGTTTAAAATTACCTATAAAAGCTTCTGCTCCCAATTCTTCCTACATTTTACATCTGATTTTTATCGAATTTCTACAGAATAATTATCTCCAAGTGCTTCAGTGCATATTGTCAACGTTTTGCTCTTGTGTTTTTTTAGGAATTATATCCCTTTGTTTAATATTAAATGCAAAAGCTTGTATGCGTTACTCCTAAATTTGGCATTCGATTTTCGTCAAACTTGTATAAAATAATTCTCTCCTCAAAGATCAATGGTGCAGATTTTTTTTAGGTTTTGCGATTGAATTTGTTTTTAATGAGTTACTACCCTTTGTTTAAAATTACATATTTAAGCTACTCTGCGCAACTGCTCCTACATTTTGCTTGCAATTTTCAACAAAGTTTTACATACCAATAATAATTATCTCCAAGTGCTATATCACATCTTGTCAAGGTTTTTAAGGAGTTAATGGTCCTTTGTTTAAATTTTAATATACTCATAAAAGCTTTCGTTTGCAATCACCAATTCTTACTGTACCCTTTAGATAAAGAAGTACCCATGGTAGGGGTTTCAATGTCTGTGTGAGCTTCTTGATAGTTCTTTCAAGACTTCAAATCTAAGATTTTAAAATAATCTTTGCAAAGACATGCTGGAGTAAAGTTTGGTTATCCTGACATTTCAATGCTTAATTCCAACAGTTTATCAACCAGTATTACCATGTTTTAAAATTAGCTGTTGGGAATTACGCAAAAACATGTCTTATCAGTTATCACCATTTTGCAAAAGACATTCAGTCGAAAAATTATAGTACTACTAGAGTCTAAATGCAACACATGTCAGCCAAACTGTTAAATTGAACTGTTTGTTGAAGCTCCAACATAATGAGCAACACAGATTATCATAAAATATCACAGCAACTCATAATGATCAATGTTAACGTAACTTTGCCCAAAACCAGATGACCTCCCCTTGTTGTTGTGAAACCCCATTATTAGGACGCCAACGGGTATTGACACATTTCTAGTTTCTGGTTAAGAAAATTGATGTTTATAATTGGTTTTTAATGCCCCCGAAGGTGGGCATATAGTGAGCGCACTGTCCGTCTGTCTGTCCGTCTGTCTGAAATTCCGTCACACTTTGCGTTTGTTTCGAAAAATGTGGAAAAACACTTTGCTTTTAGGTTAAGAAAAATATGGAAAAACGGGGCATATGTCATCCTATGGTGACAAGCCTTGTTATTTTTCAGCATGCACTTGAGATAGTGGATATACCACATGGTGTGATAAAGTATGCGTTTCCGAGTGACCATTGCTACCGTAACTACAGATATGGCCTCGTAACGCGGTCACTTGGCCTGGACAAAGTTGATTGGCTGGACACGGGCATAGAATGGGTAAAGTGCAAGTACCAACTTGGAAAAGGTGAGGAAAATAATACATGTGGTAATGATGTGCTGATGGTTTTTAAATAATATACATTTTACATGATTTTTAATTCTGAAAATGGTTTTCCAGTTATAAGAAGTTGGCTTTTTGTGTGTAAAGGAGACATTAAAGGATGCTTTATAACTTTTGCAGTTCAAATTTTAAAATTAATGGAATTTATATATAGAGTTGCTTTTTTAACTCACCCGAGCTCAACATGCTCATGGTACGCCTTTTGTCCGTCCTCCATCAAGTGTTGTAAACATTTATTTTGTTAACACTCTAGAAGCCAAATTTATTGCCCAATCTTTATGAAACTTGGACAGAACTTTTGTTTTAATAATATATCGGCCAAGTTTGAAACTGAGTTTAAAAACTAGTTCATAAGGTCAAACTTAAGAAAATGCTTGGTAACACAAGAAGTCACTTTTTATGCCCCCGGTAGGGTGGCATATAGCAGTTGAACTGTCAGTCCGTCTGTCAGTCTGTGATTCCGTCCGAAAACTTTAACATTGGCAATAACTTTTGCAATTGAAGATATTAGCAACTTGATATTTAGCATGCATGTGTATCTCATGGAACTGCACATTTGAGTGCTGAAAGGTCAAGTTCAAGGTCATCCTTCAAGGTCAAAGGTAAAAAAACAAAATCCAAGGGAAGTAACAAGCTTTAAAGGGAGATAATTTCTATTTATCATTTGGCAGGTTCAGATCATTTTCATAAGGGAAGTTATAATTTTTAAAGGGATAATTTTATAATCCATTTTTTTTTAAATTCAAAGCAGCGCAGTAGGGGGCATTGTGTTTCTGACAAACACATCTCTTGTTTTGCATACTTACAAGGAAACTCAGAGTATATGGTCTAAAGATTTGTTGGCCAAGTTCAAAATTATTCTGGTCTATTGAAAAACATGGCTGCCAGGGGTCCTGGCAGTTTTCCTTATATGTCTATAGTGAAACCTTTTCAACCCTCTAGAATTCACATATTTGTGCCCAATTATCATGAGACTCATGCAGAACATTTGTTCCTATTATAAATCAGGCAAGTTTGAAAATGGTTCAAGTCAATTAAAAGACATGGCCCAAAATTAAATATTTGGTAGGTAACTTTGTATTGTGGTTCTCTAGTAACTTAGTTAAAAAATTTGTCATTGTGACAACTTGCGAAATATTACTTTATTCAAAGTTTGGAGGTTTTCTTCACTGCTATGATAATTTCTAGTAAGTAAAATCTTCATGAAACTGGTTCAGACCATTTGTTCTAATGATATCTCGACCAAGTGTGAAAATGGTTCGAGTCTGTTGAAAAACATGGCCTCAAAAATGCGGGGCAGTTTTCCTAAAATGGCTGTAGTGAAACCTTTTTAACTCTCTAGAAGTCACATTTGTATGCCCCCCTTCGAAGACGAGGGGGTATATTGTTTTGCTGGATGAAGGTCTGTCGGTAGACCAGTTCGTTTCTGATCAATAACTTGTGAACAGATTGACCGATTGTCTTGTTACTTCACAAATGCATTAGCCTTGGCCAGTAGATGACCCCTATTGAAATTGGGGTCACTAGGTCAAAGGTCAAGGTCACTGTCACAGTAAGTGTGAAAATCAAGGCCCTGTTTTGGGGGCATATGTCTCCGACCGCGGAACTCTTGTTTGTTCTAGCATCATAAAACTTGCTCAAATTTTTTTGTCCTAATGATATCTCGGAAAAGATTGAAATGGTTCCAGTGAAAAACATGACTTGGCTGGGTATAGAGAAAACGTTTGAATACTGTAGAAGTAAAAAAAAAATGCCCAATACTAATGAAACTTTATCAGAACATAAGTTTGAATAAACATCACAAAACCTTCTCAGAACAGTTCAGTTTCTTCGGGTCTCAGGTGAGCGACATAGGCCCTGTGGCCCTCTTAATGGCCCTTTTGCTTGTTTATTTTATTAAGTTATGCTCAGTGCCCGTAATGCTGCAATGTCTGTAAAATTTCAGCAATTCAGCAATATATAACAGCATTCTTTCTTAATTGGAATTTATCATGTGAAGAGTGAAACATAATTGATGATTTTATGTGTTTTGCATCAGTTATCATTTGAATTCAAACTCACTACCTTGCAGTGCCAGACAAACTACAGCAGGCGCATGTTTCTGAGCAGCTACACGGCTCGTTGATGGTTCATTGGAAGCAGCAGGATTGTATCCATGGCAACGGGGCATATGTCGAGGGATACACCGTCAAGTACTGCACAGGGCAGAGTGACTGCAATTGTAGGTTGATATTCTTAAGAATTCATCCAAAAACATTTAACTTGTGGTTAGCTTTAACAGTCAAAACAAAATGTTTGCTTTGATATGATTGGATAACTTTTTAAAACAGAAAAATTCAAATATGTAATAAAAGGCACACAGAAAATACTGTTATATTTTGTGCTTTTTAATGGGGAATTTTTTGGGGTATTTTTTTCAAATATTAATTCAAGAGCTGTGTTTGTAAGTGCAAATTTATTTTCACATTTCTATGATATGAAGACAGATATTGATGTCATGTTCTCCAACATCAGATGACACCTTTCAATGCTTTACATTAAAAGGCTTAAAAATGCATGGCTTTTTCAGATGGCACCCAGACCTTCATGTTTGGGTAAATATTGTTTTAGGAAAAACAAAAAATCAAGGGGTCATGTCAGTTGTTTGGAAAACGAGTTTTAATAAAATTGTGTTAAAAAAATACTTTTTCGGACACTGACTTTGAAGAAAAGCAAACTGAAATGGTAAGCATTTCTTTGTACAGTTCTTGTAAGGTTGCTTGTAAGATAATTGCAAATAACTCTCCATATTTCTACAGGTCAAAACTTTAAAGAGACAAATGTCTCAGCTGAAGCCTCCAGTTGCACCCTTCGAGATCTGGAGGAGGGAGTGTCTGTGTGCGTCTGGGTGTACCCCCGAGGTCTAACAGGGCCCGGCCCAGAAACCATGGTGACACCTAGCGCTTATGTCATACAGAGTTCAAAAGGTGAGTTAATTTGTTTAATGTTGTGTTGAATGTATTGTATAGGCCTTTTTATATGACAGACTACCACAGGTAAACAATAACTTTTCTTTTGATAATGTTTTTGGGGTTTCATTATTCCTATATTTTCTTAAAATTGGTCTTTGTCCTTACTGCACCAACGTGGCCATATGGCTTCAATGTCTGAATACATGTTGACACATTCTTGTGCTTTGGCAAATTTGATAAATTTAATTAATGGATCAAGGAAACATATAAGTGGTTGTTGTTTAAGCCTGCTTGATCAGGAAGTTTCTAATAACCTATTTTTAAAAGCATATTGTCTTCTGTTATCAAAGGGGTCAAAGGTCAATAATTAATCAGTTATCAATCAATTTGACAATGTTGACCAGAAAGGATCACCATGTGGAGATGGTGTATGTCATGCCTTAGCTCAAATGTCAAGGTCACTGTAAGAGATCAATTGTCTGATCTACAGCTTTTCTGTACAGTAATTTTTCAATGCATTTTAAGTCACATGCCACCAATGATTGGTGGTCATGGTCACATGTAGAGGTCAAAGGTTGCATTTTGCCATATAGAATTTACTTAACTATACTCTTGACTAAACATGCTGTTTCTGTATAACGATAAGGTCTGACTGGAAGTCACATTTTGTCTGATTTACGCTTTGGGACATCATGACCCCCTTAGTGTTTTAATGAATTTAAAAAACAAAGTCAGATCTTGTGAATTTGATTGTGAAAAGAAGAATAGTATTAATGTTTTTTAAATTGTATTTATGCTGGTAGAATAAAAGAAAAATTAAGATAGTTGTCTGCTGCTTAAAAATATATGAGTTATTAACAATAGAATATTGTCTAATACTAAACCTGTAAAAAACCAGAATGAAATGGGCTTATTATTATTATTATTATTATTATATTATAATTTAATCAATCCACTTTGAATCAAAAGAGTTTATATAATTAAATGATTGTGCTTTAAACTTGTAAGTTGCAAATATATGTAAATATATTTAATATATGTTATTGGGTTTTTTCAGATTCATCTTTTATAACTGACATTGTGGCTGCTGCTGTCGTAGTGATAGCCACATTGGTAGCAGTATTAGTATTGTATAAGTAAGTATTACAATACATTGAAAGACATATTGAACATAAGTCATTTCTTTTTATTTAATTTGAAAATATTTTTTTCTGTTTGGAAATCTTAAGGAAAACATAATGTATTGAAAATTTCCACTCATCTCATTTTATGTATTCCTACAGACTCACACGTACATGAGACATTAAGTGTTTATAAGTGATAATTGTTTATTATTATCTTACCTAAAAGACTTAAACACAATAGGCTTGGTCTCCAGTTCCTGCCTTACTCGTAACATTAATAGTATATACCCTATTATTAAAAACATTATTTTGAAATAATCCCTGTTTGTTATACATAAAATTGTAATTGTTTTTTCATGATAAAATGGCTTTTATTATTGTAGGTGTCAAGTTTTACAAAAATTGAACGATTGGCATAACCACAGAACGGAAATTCATATACCTGAGGTAAATATTGAATGTTTTTCACATGGACATCAGACCCCATGCATATGATACATGTAGCTCTAAGTAAAAAAACTTATTAACACAAAATATTGACCAATTAGAATTTGTTATGCCCCCGGTAGGAGTTGAACTGTCAGTCCGTCTGTCAGTCTGTGTGTCCGTCCGAAAACTTTTAACATTGGCCATAACTTTTGCAATATTGAAGATAGCAACTTGATATTTGGCATGCATGTGTATCTCATGGTGCTGCACATTTTGAGTGCTGAAAGGTCAAGGTCATCCTTCAAGGTCAAAAAACAAAATCCAAGGGAAGTAATAAGCTTTAAAGGGAGATAATTTCTGACAAACATATCCCTTGTTTTACAGTATATTTGCTTTTTTTTTTTTATGAGATTATAAGTATAAAATTGAACTCATGAATGTTTGTAGTTTTTGTTGGACCATGTAGAAGCCCCTTTAACTAAAAATGTAGAGGAAAACTTATGTTATTATATATTTTTGGAATAAAAAATAATAATTTAAACTTACATCTATGATGACTGTATTTAAGGAATTGTATTAAACTAGTTTCTAAAACGTTTTGTCTCACAAATTAAGATCACTCTACAATGTATATCATTTATCAATTCAAAAATGTAATTTATTACCGTGCTATTGCAGATGATAACCAACAATCATCGGGAATCAACTCCGCTAAATGAATACCGGTATATTGGAGCCCAGAACTCTGGTAGTAGCTATCCTATAACGGGTTACCAGCGAACAGACCAAATGTCCGGTTTTACAGACATTGATGAATTCAGTGGAGATGATCCCTCAGCCAATCAGATTGAGTCTCGGTGTACCGAAACAACAGGCCTCTTGTCCACAGGACAGAGCAGCAGAGACTTCCCAATTGAGCCCAATCAAGATTTGATTGAAATTGTCAATGAATCTAATGAATTTATTCCTAAAACAAGTGAAAGTGCAGAGGAGAACTGTACACCGGAAGATAGTAAATGTTTTTCTCATAAAATTATTCCAAATACAAGTGAACATTTTTCATTGAATTGTATTCAAAGTAAATTGGACATTCAAATAGAGAACCATTCCCTTGAGGCGGATTTTAAAGACCTCCATTCCAGTGACTGTAAGATGGAGGATGATTCTGCTTTGACAGATCATGATAAACATGAAGCAGATGACAATGAAAATGAAAGATTAGCATCTCAAGGAGGCAGCTGTACGTCAGAATGGAGTGGCTCAACCTTTAATGCAACAGGTTATAAGGATGTGTCAAGGATGAGTTTATCAAACTTTGATGAGGTCAGTGACCTTGATTCTGGTGTGGTTGGTTATAAAGAGACATTTTCTGATAGTGATCTTGATGCTACCTCTTCCATGCTCATTGTCAGGGATCACCTGCAAGACACTTTTCCAGATCCAAATAGGGTCAGGAAAGATAGCCTCTCTTATTTAAGAGAGGAAGATGGTTGCAAATCTGATAATTCCATAGATACAACTTTACGCAAGGCTTTATCCTCCAGTGACTTTTTTCAGGTTTCGACAGTTGAAACTTCCTCACACAGTGCACCAAGCTACATGCAAGCTGGTAATAATAAAGACTCAGAGAGCTCTAACCCACGATTGTTGAGCAAAATGGCTGAAAAACATGACATTCAACTAAATGATAAGACTCAATTGATAAATGGGCATGTAAATAATATAGAATGTATGTTTTAACTGTGATAATTTAGATTTTTAATATTGTTTCGTACTTTTTTTTACTTTTTGATGCCTCAAGCATTTTGATGAGAGATGTATATAGTGACTGTCCAGTTCTTATGTAGAATTTTATCCAAAGTCTGATGGGCTATCCAGCAATGATCAGGGGCATGTTTGTTTTCAAACATAGATTCTTGTTTCTGATATGTTTTAAGAAGCTTTATTATTGTTTTCTGTTAATGGTCATGCTTGTATGAATAAGAATCTTTAATATATGGATCAAGCTTTATTCTATAGCCCTGTATACTTAATACAGAGATACAACAACAAATACACATATGTTTTCTTGGGTATGTTTGTGATTATTGGTCTATTCAAAACTAATGTTTGTATCTGTTCTTTCAAACATTTTACGTTTCTTTTTACGCCGCAATTAATGCCATCAACTCAATAAGTTGTTATAAAGTCACGGAAGTAGGTTTTTGAATTAAAAAATCCCTTATTTTTAGAAACCATTTCTAATTGATGTATTAACTAATTTGATTGACTTTTCTACATAATATTCCATGCTTGTTGGAGTCCTTCATATATTCTTGATATTTTTTATGTGAACGTTTCTTCATTAGACCTACAATAATTACAACTGCCTACCCACTACCACTGCTGCTGCTAATACTATTATCAACACTTACAACACTACTTATTCATTTGTTTACTAACGATGCTTGTCTTGTAAGTTTAAACCTATTTATTTAAGCTCGATTGCATCGAAAGCCTAAGGCTCATTTAAAACACTCTAAATTCCATTCCTGGGACAAGAACCAGTACTTGGTGTCTTTGCGGGAGAACTAAAGAACGCTCCAAGTGTGTGGATCAAACCCGTGACCTCCCGATCGCTAGGAGGACACCATATCTACTATGTCACCGCTTGTCTTGTTAACATAGCTAATCAGTTGATGGAGTGGTGTGGGGGTTCTATTTCTTTGAAATGTCGTACAACATTGCAAGTTTTATAAGCTGTGATAAATAGTGTTGATGTTTAGTTGCCGTAAATTCCCATTTCCACTGATTGACTCTGTTGGCATAAGTACATTAAAACTGGTAAATTTTTTATACCAAAAAGTGGCAATAGTTACGCTTGTAAGATTAAGACGTCGCCAATGTGTATTGGATACCTAATTGTGATCATTACAGTTACCCACCAAAGGAGGGACCATTCAAATAAGCACTGGTTCATCCCATGAAATGGACTAAAACATGTAGCAATAGACCTCCTGATAATACAATCAAATAAACATTTAAAGCTTAAAATGTCTTATTAAAATTAGAATTCAGTATTACTTTTAACATATTAATATAGTGTGTGCCATTCGTTACAGTTTGTTGGTGTTCCTTTCATTTCTGTTATGTTGGAACTTACTCTTCTGTCAAATTACTAGAGAATGTTTGATCTAAAAAAATTACAGTGGCGATATGGAAGATATATTTGTGTTTCTGCATTTAAATGCTGTATACTGAATTTTGCTTTATCATTCATAAACATAAAGGATTAGAAGTCCAACTTAAACAGTAAATTAAATGTATACAATTGACATAAAATGCCATAACATTTCTGTGTTGTTTATACAATAGTAACTTATTATTTCCTCCTGTGCTATGTTAGATTTGATGTTAATGATTTTGCTATTAAAATTGCAGGCATGATCTCTGTATGTTGTGTTGTAACATGGAAAATGTTTTTATTGTTGAATCATTTACTTAGACGTTAGTAGCTGTTTGTGTATTTATAATTCAGCTATGATTTGCTTGTTAACAAGTGAAATGTTTTGTTTTACATATTTGTGAAACTGCACCCCCATTTAATGTTGTTTTCATCAACTTACATATTTTTGCATTCTGATTATTATCAGTTTGTTGTTGATGTTTAGTCACTGTTAGATCTATTCTTATCTACTAGCATAGGACCTTCCTTGGTACAATCATGGTTGAAGCTTTGCGCCTGTTTTCCTTATACGAACTGTACAGAAAAATGTATTTGCCTAAAAAAAGTGTCCTTATTCATGTTATGTTCTGCTCATATTTTGCCATCACTTGTGCAATGCACAGTTTTCAAACAATTATACCAAACTTATTTTCAATGTTCTGCTATATGTGTTGTTTAAAGTCTTTGAATATATCATATTTACCTTTTTAAATTGTTATTTAATAGCCAAGGATTGTTATTCGTTAAACACTGTCATATCTCAGTTCTGTTGTATGTGAATTTGGAATAATACATTTAACTTCGAATTGACATGATTATGGGGATTTTATCAATTTAAATTAATGCATGTTTTGCTCACCTGAGCACTTAGTATTGTGGTTGGGGCCCATTGATATTTGACATCAGATAGAGGTCATGTGCAAAGTGTGTTCAAATTATGCCTATGATGTCAAAACAAACTGGCTTTGCCCCAGTTGTCATCTGATTTATATAGACTTATATAGTAAATATCTTTGCTTCTTCTCTGAAACCCCAAAGGCAGGGGTAAAATAAGTTGTAAGTTATATTGTATAGTTTTTGTCTACATAGTTAATTCAAATCATGCTCTCAGGTCAGAGTTCAATATTTGATGTGTAATTTTGTATAGTTTTTGGCCTGTCTGCCTGTCATTCTGTCCCAAAACTTTAACCTTGCTCATAAAATGAAAACTCTTGGGTCTATGATCTTTAAACTTCACATGTGCATGCATCTTATTGACATCTACAATCAAACACGGTTTTAGGTCACTAGGTGAAAGGTCAAGGTCACTGTGACCTTTACATTCAAAATATAACCTTGCTTATAAAATAGCTGCCATGCGGCTTAAAAGCACAGTAGGGGGCATTGTGTTTCACAAACACAGCTCTTGTTTATAGTTCTCCTCTACAAAGATCGTTCAAATCATGTTCCTTGGGTGAAAATTGATCATGCCCTAGGAGTAACAAGACTTATTTACATGTAGTAAGAAACTTTATTAATCTTCTTCATTGAAACCACAATGATCAAGGTTAAATAGTTAATGTATAACATTGTATAGTGATCCTCTATTAAGTTTGTTCAAATCATTCTCCTGTGTTCAAAATTGTCCCTGCCTTGCGGAGTGTGGTAAAATGTTTTTAGTTGACCTTATATTTGGTATGTGACATCAGATTGTGGTCAAATTTTATTCTAATCATACCCCTGGGTTCGAAACTGGCCATGTCCAATAACGAGCGATCTAGGGCCATGTTGGCCCTCTTGTAATATTATATCTGTAATTTTAGTATAATGAGCTTATTTTATTTTTGAAAGACCGTCCAACCATCCCACCCAAGCTATTGCTACCAAACTTGAAATAAAATATTATTAGTTTGTTTTATGTCTTTACAAATGTTCAATAGATTGCGGAAAATATACCTGAACTCAGAATCGTCTATAATGTACAACTTCTTTAAAACATAAGCAATCAATATGTTTCAATTATGGTCCCTTTCCATTTAGAATATGACTATTACCTTGACCTTATTGAATATGAACAATTTCCACATGATCGCTTACGTTATACTGTCAAGCACTCAAATAGTCGAGCGCGCTGTTTTCTGACAGCTCTTGTTATCTGTATTTTTAAACTGTGTTTATGCAGGCATGAACATGGTTTCGTTATTGGGTTATTTTATTTGGTATTTTTTAAAGCATACAGTTTTGGGATAAAATCAATTTAATGTTGTATATATGCTGGGGTGTTTTTTAGCATATAAATAGTCAAAATTAGTAAGTAGAATAGATAAAACCGAATATAAAGCATTTTTGAACAAAAAACTGCAGTTTATGCTAAGATTTATGTATTATTCCAACTTAACATAAAAGCGTGTTTTTTTTTGTTTTAAACACAATTTTATATATTTTATGGCCAGTTGTGGTTTGAAGACTTAGCTTTTTTTGTACATATCGATAACATAGTTTTTATAATTTTAATAAATAAAAAATTGGAAAAAAAACAGTTTTCACAACCCGTTAACACTTTTCCAGTTGTATTTTTGTCAGGTATTTTAATAGCTAGTTGAAACAACCATACGTTGGCGCTTTAAAGGGCCATGACGCTAATCAACAAAAAAAAACTTGTTAAAAGATTAAAATAGATGGTTTTAAATGGTCAATTTAATGTAACTGTTGATTTGCAATACCTTGTAGTCTGGGCCTTGGTTTAGATTGCATGGTAAATTTTAATTCTTAAATGGCAATTACTGTCTTTCCAAATCTCTATGACATTCTCTGCAACTATGTTTTTACCATCAAGTCCCTGCACTGCCCATTTGAAATAAGTATATCCGTCATTCGTTTTTTCTTCAAGTGGTATTCTATTTTTATGCTACGCAAAATGGGAAGCGTATAATCTCTGTTTTGTCTTTCTGTCTGAATTCTAATTTTGATGGAATTTAGTGTGCGTGGGTCTGAAACAAGTGAAGATGGTAATTGTTTCCGTCCTACTCGATGTCTGTCTGTCTTTCCGTCTGTAACACGTTTTGTTTCAGTTTCAAATCTCAGACACTTATGATTCAAATTTGATGAAACTTTGTATGAAGCATCAATATAGGATGGGCATGCGCATCCTTGTGAGGTCGTTCTGGTCCAAATATTTTCCAGGGAGTTATTTCCCAATGATAATAAATATGTCATTTTCTAAATAAGTTTGTTTCCGCACTACATCTCAGGAATTTATGAGCCAAAGTTCATGATGATTCGAAAAATGTATACATACATGTTAATCTATATAACAGAACAGAACAGAATATTTTATTTTGACTTAAGCATACAGCCATAAACATACATATCGCGGGCTTAGCGCAAAACGGTCGTAACTGACTTTTTGTAAACTTTTCAGTATGATACAAAATAATAATATTTTTTTTCATTTTTATCAGTAATACAAAATTATTTTGCATAAATGTAGGTATTGTACATTCATTTAAAGTTCACACAATATACCTCTATTGGCATTATTGTAGTCAGAGATATTTGTTAAATATCAAGATACGACTGTTTTGCGCTTAAAATCTTGTAATGTTTGATTATATTTTTTATGCAAAAAGGTCGTATCTGAAAATCAGATCAGTTTTTTTTTCTGTTCATATGTCTTAATATGAAGACTTTTATTCGGAATACTTGAAATATGTGTTTATTGAAATATTTTTTTTAATGATGGAAGAAAATACAAAAATTTACATTTATTTGAATTCAAGTTGGATTACCTGGAGTACATGAAAGCATTGCATTGTGCTTGTTTTTAACCAATAACTATAACTATAAAGTATTATCACTTTATTTGTTTTTTTTTTAAATTATTTAAATGTATGCAGACATACTAGTAACAGAAAAGTGATCATTACACAGTGACTGGGGGCCTGTACAGAATTATTAAGTAGAAGACCAATACATAAGAAGAAACAAGTTATTGTCATATCTTT
>VMBQ01000182.1:142077-201736 GCA_007657795.1 Dreissena rostriformis
TTTTTTTTTTTTTTTTTTTTTTTTTTATATTTTTAACTTGTCACTTTATGACCACGATTTATTCATTTTTTTAGTCACTGAGGTATTGAATGGTAGTTTTACTAGTTTTAACATTTACCAGATATCCGAAGAATGGTTAAAATCTGGTTTGCATAAACGTCACACTTCATTTAAATAAACCTACACCGAGATACAACTTTATTAACAATTTCCTCGCTACAACTTCAATTTAAGTGTTTAAGTGTATCTAGAAGAGTTATGTCTTCAACAGGTGGAAGAAATAAAGGTCTGGTCTCGGACTTTGTAAGCTAGGTTTAAGGGACGGTTAATAGATGGTACTATAAGATACATTTACACAATTTGTTAAAAAAAAAATCACATTTTGTAAAAAAAGACATGCATATTGATGACATACAATGCACACATTTGAAGAATTCATTGAAATTAACATGTTACAAATATAATCTTTGCATGTTCACTGTCATTGATTTTTGTTTTGGTTTTATGCCGTTTAAACAGTTTTTTCCCCATTTATTACGTGTTTGATGTTCTCCATGTTATGTCACTGGCGATGAAAAGACAAGCCTTTCCTTGAAAAGCCCAACATGAGTTGGTCTGACGGAATTTAGTTTTCAGCAGACAAATGGTATAAGAATCTCCGAGTTTCATTTATTTTTTTTCCAATCTAAGATGTCCCAAATTAGTTGCAACAGCCAACAGATTGCGAATAAAATGTCTGCAAATGATAAGCACACTATTGTATATTGTTGAAAAAGGGTTCGTCAAAAGTTTGTCCAGTAGCAAGTCCATTTGTATATTAGCTCATTAGAATAAGAACCTGTTTGAATAATATGCTGGAAATAAATTATACAATTGTAAAATATTTAATATTGATTGCATTGATATGTGATTATTTAAATATTCTTATACACATGCAATTCATAATGCACATTAAAATGCGAATCATGCATAATAAGTTTGCACTACGGTACTTAGACTTTTGTCTTGTGTACATGCATGTTCTCAAAATGAAATCTAGTGGCTCCTCATGACCCCGTTATCTGCGTAAAATCAGGCGGTCTGTTCCAAACTATCGAAGCTCGCACTATCAAAAGACCCACTTTACCTTATTTGACCTAACATTAAACCATCAGAATAATTGTAAGTGAGACGACGTGTATTCATATGTGATCCCTTCGAAGACGAGAAATTCTGACATTTCATACTAAGATGGTCTTTTATTGCGTTTTAATTTCTTACCCTGTTTTAACAGAGCCCTGAATATCATGGTTTAAGTTAGACATGTTTTTCTTTCTTGACGATTTTTGAAATCACAGATGACGAAAGCTTGCATGCTATGCTATCTCATTATCGCAAACATATTTTTGTTGATTTTGACTGGTTCCGAGATTATGGTTTATTCATCTATTTTTGAATTGAATTATGATTATTACACTTTAAATAAAAGTAAACTTAGATCTTTGTACAAAACAACACTAATTTGCTTAAAATACTATATATGTTACAAACTAAAAATGCCTTCAGGTCTGGAAGGATTTTACTTGCGAATGCAATGTGACGTTGTATAGGTGAAAGGGTTTGTGTTTCACTTCTACATATATACACATTAACTTTGCAAACGTTTGATTATCGAACGCAGAACACCGACAGGCTGACAACCAGGCACTCAATCCCAGATTTTATCTTTCCACTCATGATCATGCACAAGCAGTCCATATTTTGCAACTGTGACCTTACAAAATGACTTCTGAAGATATGGCCTCTTATTTGAATTCCGATAGCCTTATAATTTTGACATTTTCGTTAGGACTGCAGAACCATGCGGACAGTGTTGGTAATAACTCTCTGTGTGGGCCTGGCTCTTGCTGGAGAGAGCAAGATCCGAGAGGCG
Organism: Dreissena rostriformis; assembly: GCA_007657795.1. Taxonomy (NCBI): domain Eukaryota; kingdom Metazoa; phylum Mollusca; class Bivalvia; order Myida; family Dreissenidae; genus Dreissena; species Dreissena rostriformis. Next base: position 143,990 of record VMBQ01000182.1, read on the forward strand.
TTGAAGTCGAAAAAGGGTGAGTGGCGTTTGCTATCGTTATGCGTATTAAGTTGTAGTGTTATAACGAATTTTAAGTTAGTATGAAACAGTTTGTTTTATGAGCACAAATGTCGTTGTTTTACAGTGCGTCAATTACTGGACATTTAATACGTTTCCAGAAACGTCGCATTCTTAACTTCGAACTCTGTCCCTCTGATATTTCGTTTTCACAAAGGATTTCATATCTGACTAGCATTAACAAAGACAGTTATGGTCCTTTGTACAGTGACCGTTTTTTTTCGTTCATTATATTACATAGTTTTAAAATAACGTGGCAATGTTTTTTTTTAATGGATCTCAGTTGGGTTCGAAGGCCACGATCATAACAAGAGGTACACGTTTAAAGGGCCACAATTTTACATTTCGTGTATGACTGTGTTGTTAAACACGCTTCCAGAACCGTCGCATTCCGCACCTCCACCTCCGTCCCTTTGAAATTTCGTTTCCACACGAGATCCCATTTCTGAATTGCAAGAACAAATCAGTTATGGTCCTTTATAAATTGACACTTTTTCAATATAATATTGCAATGTATGATCATTTCGTCGGAAATATTTTTTGCTCGAATGTACCCAATCAGGTTCAAAAGCCATAATCATAATCACAGGTACAACATACACATAATTTGACATTTCGTGTTTGGTTTGTAACTAACCATACATTTTAAAACGTTTTAGAACAACGTTAGCTCGATCTGGCAGGTGAACATATATTTAAGTATACGGTTAAAGCGACGCAAAGAACATAAAGTGTCAAATTTTAGCATCTAAACGTTTAAATTTCTGTATGTTCATGAATTGCAATCAGAGAAGCTGTTGTAAATAGGTTTTGCATAACAGATTTTGTCCTCACAACGGAGTGAGTAACGGTTGCGTTTAATTTCAACCAGATGAAAACAACATGCAATAAATAAACAAATATATTCATGTTTTGAACAATCCGTTAGTTATTTACGCGTCAATTATATTTCCTAGCGATATGTTAAGATATGTAACATCTGGTTGCGCGAACCATATTGTAGTCATGTAGAGGGTCTATTTTATTGAACTTTGACATTTTTAACATAGGACTGTTAATGTTGGTACCTCGGTCAGAATCTGATTCATGGCGTTTATTTGTAGGGGAGCGGCGTCAAGCAGCCGGTAAGTTTTATGTGTCAGTTATTAACTCCTATTTGATCTTCATCTATTGATGGCGTCTGAAATCTGCGTAATTGATCTGTACATGTTTTACAACGCATGTGTGTGCGTTTCGCTTAACTGGCAATCATGTGATGTTGAAAAGCAAAAGTGCTACTTAAGATTTTGTAATAAAATCAAAGGAGTTGAGGTTAGGACTAAATGTATGCATGCAACACCAAATAACACGTATACATTTGTTCATAACTTTAGTGAGTTCATGTAATAGTTTACTTAAAGTAAATTAAATACTAGCTGATGTTAACCAGAATTTCTCTCCTGACAATTTAATAAATAAAATAACATTCCATATTTTCATATTGCTGTATAATTCAGATTGCCTTAGAAAACCAGTTAAAAGACATATTCAATTAATAAAGTAAAACGAACTAAAACAAAATAACATTATTCAATTAGTTTTGTTATTTTTAAAATCGTTTGTATGTTTGTAAAGCAAGTTGTATTTTTTTATGTAAACCTATAATCGTTGCCATCAACATTTCACGCTTAAGGACGCAATATTCAACCCACCTCCTAGACAGTAACAAACACAGTATATATAATGCTTTCCTTTATCTGCTGCTTCAGAAATGCTTTGTTGTTTTGTGGTTGTGTGGACGTGTTATGGTTGGAACGTCACATTATCAGCCCGTTCATTACCGACCTTGCTTTGGAGCGCAGACGTTTTCACATAAAATGACAATATCATGGGAAAATATGGAAAAATATAAAACAACCATAATATTGGTATCCAGTTCAACATCTTCGCTTAACCCATTTATGCCTAGTGGACTCTCCCATCCTTCTAAATTGGATCAATTTATTTCCAAAATTAGGGATGTCTGGTATATTTATTTCTATATTTAGAATATTTCTTACAGAAATTCCTTTAAGCAAACAGCGCAGACCCTGATGAGACGCCGCATCATGCGGCGTCTTATCTGGGTCTACGCTGTTTGCCAAGGCCCATTTTCTAGACGCTAGGCATAAATGGGTTAAACGCTTTCCATTACCCGCACGGCTTATGCATGTTCTTCTGCTTGTGGACAAGTACCCTAAAATATTATGATCTCTGTGTATTATTACCTACATTCACCGTTTCCAAGGGTGTCAGTACAAGGGGGCCACGTACCAGACCGGCCAGTCCTGGAAAGATGGCTGTCTTTATACATGTATCTGTGAAGATGGCAGTGCCGGCCAATACAAATGTACTGATAGGTATGTACAAACCATCTCTGACCGACCGAAACCCATGAGAGCATTTACATATACCAAAACAACAACAACATCTTTAAAAAGCCACACAGATACACAGCATAAGCACACTGAATAAAACACTACTACTATTCTGCAGAGAATTGGAAAATCATCATTCTATTTATGTATTACTACTTACGTAAGTAGCTCGGTGAGTAACAGTCACATAATTTGTGTTTCAACTTAAGTTCATTTCCACATTTTATTCAACTTACCATTGCATTGGAGATTCACAGTTATTAATAAATACGTCAATAGACTTTGCTTTCATGAGTGGAATTGCAATAGGGTAAATAGGGAATTAATCGATGTAAATCATTAACAAAGATAAACTAATGCATGCGTGGCAAAATGTATCTATTTATTACTTCATTACATTATATAATCGAACATCGATCCACGCACATAACCACAGCGGTTGATTTTCTCTGATAGTTGCCCGTCGTACTCAGACCTCCCTTCTCAGTGTCAGCTGGTCACGAAGCCGGGTGAATGTTGTGGTACGCCACAATGCCACTTCCAGGGCACCGGAGGTAGCATATCGGGATCCGGAACCGGAACTATGACTGGTGGAGGAACCATGACTGGTGGAGGATCTATGACTGGAGGCGGAACTATAACTGGTGGAGGAACATCTTCTGGCACTAGTGGAAGTGGAACGATATTATACTCAGGTTATACTCAATAGACAGCAACAGCATCAAATGTTCTTGGCGTTCGATTCATGATTTAAATAATACCATCAATAGTAAACATTGTATTATTTTAATGATCTGGAGAAATACGACGGGATGCATTGACCGGATACAAAGACAACTTGAAAAACGATTTGCGCTTTTAATTCTGTCACAGGCATAATAACATTAACAACGCTTGTTCAGACAATAATAGGAAGAAAACATTGAGAGTCTCCGAGAAATACCCGCTATGCATCGTTTATACATAGTCTGCATACATGCCGTTTATATGATAAGTCGAGAATATACGTGCCATACCATGCACCAAATGAGTACAGGTGTTTATTATTTGGCGAGCCTTTTACGAGCTTTCGAACGATTGTCATACACAATTTTAGTACAAATTATTCCAAATACCCCGATGGCTATTTAAACAAAAACATAAGGTGTGTATGCATTTGATACAAAACTACGTAAGAGTGTTTAGCATGTGATACAAAACTTTTTAAATATGGATACAATTTATTCCCTAGTTTATTAGCATTATTGGTTTGGCATAACAACAACATGTACTTAAATTAATTAATATAATAGATGGTCTGTCGTGGGTGTTTTCTGCAATAAGTAGTTGATATGTTATCTGCATGTGAACGCCTGCAGGTTCAGCCACGTGTGTCGGTGACAAGATCACCACCTGCGCCGACTACACGAAGGCCGTGTGTGGCAATGCTAACTACGCACAATGGGTCGCCGACCACTGCTGTGCTTACTGTGAGTGGTAGTCAAGTTAAACCCGTTTTTGTTTGCACTTCTCCCAAGAACAAACTAGAAATGTTTTTTAATCGGCTTGGAAATTAATAGTTAGATGGTTTGCATTAAATACAGAACAAAAGTTCCAAGATGATCAGCAACATGAATTCTCGGACCCCTTGATAAGCGATATACAAAAAGAGTTCGGCACAATATTGCCGAAAAATATTATCAACGCCGTGTGTCGAAATATGTAGCATGATTATATATATATATATATATATAAACAAAACAAGTTTGTAGAAGTCATGCGAATCCCAGTTTGTCCCGTTGAAAATAGAGCATAGCTTTTGGAATGTTTAATGTAAGAGGATTTCGATTGAACATTCGCAACTTTATATTATATTTTATCATATATTCCTAGAAGTTTGAATGTTTTATGCTAAGTTTGAAAAGTTTAGAAGAACAGCGTCCGTTCTGTAGACGGACAGACTTACTGTCAAATAGACGGACATACAGACGGATTTCGATATGATTCCATGATACCAATTGACTTCGTAGAGCGGATATAATTAAACATACATGTCATAAGTATTGCAAATAGTATATTTATGCAACGCAAAATGAACTAATTTAACGCGACTAAAGATTTGTTCGTATACAGAAACTTCTTTAATTTTATGATTTCACTTGCGGAAAATGTTAACATTAAATAACAACTACTACAGAACTGTGTATAAATGTACATAGTTTTTTATTAAATACAACGACAATTTTAATATAAATGAATATTGGAAGAAATATAATAAATTTAAAAAAGAACCTTTATTGAAATTCTTTTGTTTATGATTATTCTTCGCCGATCAATTCGTATACGTATGCATGGGTCATACATAATACACGTTTTAACACAACGTTACCGCGCGCTATTTTAAGAACGATTCTCTTATCCAAATTGGTAAGAACGTCAAACCAGTTGTAAACACTGATAAGAAAATGTTAAGTTTACCTAGAGAAATTTAACCACTTTATATTGTGTGGCAACTTAATACTTTCAACAGGCTATCGTTAGCTTATTGCGCAAAGAACTTATGATCGACTTTGGCCCTTGTCAGTAACGTCCTTGTTATAAGTGCCGCGGTTGCACTGGTCGAATATAATAATTCATTATATGAACGCGCAATACATTCTGATGTACGAGGAAAATTGTGCAAAATTACGTTCAGTGTTTGCGTGTTTGTTATATAAATCTACATTTTATTGTAACAGCTAAATTTAAACACTTTTGCAACATGTAATCCTCAGAAATGATGCAACAGGCTAAGGTTAAAGTTAAACACTCGCAGTATGTTTGCATTCCCTCAGTTTAGATTTTTTTCCGAATTCAATGTCGCCATACATAAATTATCGCAAAAAATCAACATCAAAGTCAGCTTAAACAGCTACTCCAAAAACAATCTTAGGAGTTATTGTACTTCAGTGAATGAGTTCCACATTATGTTCAAAATTACGGACCAATTTACAAAATGAGTACTCCATTTAGAGGCCATATATCCGTTGAACAAGGCCGCAAAATGCCTTTAACAAATAATTGGCAGTTCACTGTAGTTTGTATTTTAACACTTTTTAATACAACTTATAAATATGTTTAGAATATATTCAACCATTCGAAAAGGTTTGCAATCCCGCATAATGTGTTTGAGTAATAATCTGATATTCGCCATTTCAGCTGAAATTATATACAACCATAAACGCGTATTAATCCTACAACATACACTATAAAGGCATGCATAAGGCGGTAACCACAGGATTAATGTTTTTCTTCTGTTCCTGTGTTATTTAGGTAATTGGTCACCTGTCTTATTAAAAGACTTTAAAACGTCTGATGATTGGGTTGTGGAGTTTCATTATTCCTATATATGTAATGCCTTTTTAACAAACTCCTCTTATTCAAGGTGGAGTCGGGGGTTATAGCATGACCAATACTGGACAGACCTCATCAGGTATAACACTGTCATATATGTATAAACAATTTAATAATTTAAGTTAAACAGTTCATCCAATAGTTTATACATATGGTCTATGAATATGATAGTTGTATTTATATATCCATGCCCGCGCCTTTTAGTTAATATCATACATAATACAATGTTTTATATAAAGGTTTTTTAAAGCGAGAACTCAGATATATAGTAACACAAATCAACAGTTAGGTAAGTTACTTGTTCCACAAAAACGTATGTATAATAATATTATTTAGTCGTATTTAATTTTATATCCATTTATGTCCGGAGTCACTATGAGTGTCGTCACCAATGGCGGTAAGTTCCCATAAACGCGTATTACTCCTACATAATACAATATAAAGGCATGTACAAGGCGGTAACCCCAGGGTTAATGTTTTTTTTCTGTTCCTGTGTTATTTAGGAAATTCAAATCAAATCAAATCTTATTTTAAGTCTGTACATGTGTAACAAAGAAACATTAGCTATGAATAGTAATAGTTATTGGTCACATGTCTTAATTTAAAGACTTTAAAACGTCTGATGATTAGATTGTGGAGTTTCAGTATTCCTATATATGTAATGCCTTTTTAACAAACTCCTTTTATTCAAGGCGGAGTCGGGGGTGGTAGCATGACCAATACTGGACAGACCTCCTCAGGTATAACACTGTCATATATGTATAAACAATTTAATTATTTAAGTTAAACAGTTCATCTAATAGTTTATACATAGGGTCTATGAATATGATAGTTGTATTTATATATCCATGCCCGCGCCTTTTAGTTAATATCATACATAATACAATGTTTTATATAAAGGTAAGCGAGAACTCAGATATATAGTAACACAAATCAACAGTTAGGTAAGTTACTTGTTCCACAAAAACGTATGTATAATAATATTATTTAGTCGTATTTAATCTTATATCCATTCATGTCCGGAGTCATTATGAGTGTCGTCACCAATGGCATTAAGTTTCCGATCACACAATTTCTGAAATAAATAACGACAAAGCAATTTCAACATAAATTACTAAATGTTTCCTGGTAACGATTAAACAAGTCATGTTAACGTTTTATTGTTTGCTGAATGACCTGATATCTGTTGCATTTCCTTCAGGCTGCCAAGACGTCCGATCAAACTGTGCTGACTACACGTCCGCCGTCTGCACGAATCCCTCGTACCACGACTGGGTGCAGAGCAACTGTGCTCACTTCTGCAACAAGTGTGGTAAGTCTTCTTCAACATGTATAAATCCAGGGTTTGTGGATTTTGTGGAGTTTATTGGATCCGCCTAACAGATGTTGTAAAAATACTGAGCAAGCAGAACAAAGACATAATTATATATAGGATATTTTCTATGATCACGAGTGAATTAAAATCGATAATCCACCGAATCCAACAAATTTTCTTTTTATTTCATGCTTTTTTCACAGTTTATATAAATTGTTAAAGAGTTTAACTAAAGAATGTCGTTGGGATAATGACGTCATTTCGTCAAAATAATGACGTCATTTCACAGTAAACAGTGAAAAATATCGATAATTTTCACTGATAATTTTTATTGTTTGAAACAGTGAAATTATCAGTTTTAATTCACTGATATTTCTCTTTAAACCACCGGAAAGCATTACATAAATATCCTTTTTTGTCAAACATATACATGATACAGAGGTCAAAGAAACACGCGATGCTGCATCAAACTTGCATTACCCTTTTCGTACTTGAACAAACCCTGTTTATTTACAAATCAAGACTTTCAGTATCGAAACCTAAAGAACGTATTAACAGATCCTTATATTGAATTTACCCTAATTGATAATATCCAAGACTTTCATTGACAACAATTTGACTGAGACATCCATTTTAAAGAACATTGGTTTTACTATCGTCTTACTGTTTTAACTAAGCGCTTTAAAAATAACTGAATTGATTTTTTTTCTCAAATGTATCTACCAACCAAGTATTGTCTGGGACTATGGCAAGAATGGTCTACTGCAGTACAAATGCTTTTTAAAATTGATGCACTTTACATAAACATATGCAGTACGTTAATCAATACAACATAACACAACCGTCAATCAAAACCCAAGTTGGTATCGGACTCGTGACGTATAAGCCATTCATCCGAACAAAATGACATGAAACATCGCTTCAACCAACTGCGCTATCATGCATGGTACTTATCACAATCACACTGGCTAATATATAATAATCACAATAATGACGTCAAAATGATAACATAAAAGGCAAAACAAACAGGTCCCATATTACAATACCATCTTTATACCTGAATGTATAACCTATAATGTGTGTTGTATATAGCGAATTGTCACCGCAATTATATTCCATCATTTTTTTTAATACTCATATATTTGGGACGTTTTAAATGACATGATCCAGTTATGACATCAACACGCATTTTTATTGTTAGCGTTCTGGCCCTGGTTATTGCATTAATATAATTGCTTTTGTACTTTTGTCAAGTGTTTATTTCAGTAATATATTAATTGTAAGAGCATGGTTTGGTACAAATCTCTTAAAACATATGAAAATTGTATCAACGGTTCAGGTACACATAACGTTGTTGGCGGCGGAATAGATGGATCGACAGGTGGAATGACCGGTGGTTCTACTGGTGGAATGACTGGTGGCTCGACAGGTGGTTCGACAGGTGGATCGCAGATTATTGGTAGACATTTAATGCTTGGAATAGTTCATGCAGTGTAAGTTAAGCTTCAATCAGGCCTGGCTGGTCGGAAAAGTGCTGGCGTTCTCAACTATGCTTTTTGCGGCTTAAACTGCATTTACCTTCTGTTATCGTTTTCAGTTTTGTTGTACGTTACAGTTATTTTGCAGCTACAGCAATGGCCATTCAAGGCCTATTTAATAGTTGCTTTTTATATATCTTAAACAGCGCCAATTATGTATTTTGTCAATGTGCAGGCTTCATGTGCCTATCGATCTGCAACCATGCAGATATGTTTAGCGACTTTTTTATATTGCGGTATGAGCCCGTATACTGATTCTTTATGTTACATCGTATTTTATTAAAACATGCGTACCGATAAACTTTGCTATTAAGGTATATAATGTACATACAAAATACATAGCCAACAAAATAATCCAATAGTCATTGCACAACGCAAAATGTACATGTGTGAATTGTAACGGCTATTATTAAATGCAGTTGACCCTACTCCTAACCCAGTGACAACTGTGTTAGTGTCATTATAAGTGTTTTATTGTTAAAAGACATATCCAAATCAAATTAAATTAACTGAATCGAACTGATTCGAACCCTGCGTAGTAATTTCAAAAGTATTTGTGAATATTACCCCGTTACGCCATGCGATACAGTCCTTAACAAATAATACAAAAGCAAAGTTACAAGACAACATAGCTATATGCAACAATTCAAATTATTATTAGCATTCCAAATGTAACACACTAAAACAATACGGAAGGTTTTGTTCAAACTTACATTCTTGTTTCACCAACGCAACAGACGACACACATAGATGGCTACCATATTCAATGTACAACATGTGCGTCGGTACGTCAAGCATGATGCAGCATCTATCCTCATCGATATTGTTAATTTTTCTATATAGCCAACTCTTCCGCAATTCTTCTTTTGACATGTTTTTAACAAACAAGTCAACCCTCCACTGGGTAATTCTCTTCTTACAAAGGTATGGATTAAAATCGCCATATTTTTTTCGTCTAGTTTTGTTTGCCTCCATGATGAAAATCTGCACGCGCAATACACGATACATCTATCCATCGCCTCCTTATTTTAACATTTAAAAATAGTTGATGCAAACAAGTAATTCTTTGTGGATAGAAATTCTTTGATCAACTAACAAAGGAACGACCTTTTCATCAAAGAAAATCACCCTTTTAAATTCTAAGTCGATTTCCGTCGACAAGTAAAAGAACAATGCACCACAATTATAAGATTTAATACTCATTTAAGTCACTGACACTTTTCTCAATATGTATTATTTTTAACAAAAACACTTAATGTAAAACATCGCGTTATAGGAGTACATTCTACATTATTGAAGAAAGCTACAAGGCAATCTTACCGATGTCATTCAAGCCATATATTCCAATACTTTAATTCACAATAATTATTACAATCCATCATTAACACACAAAGACTTAATATGTTCAGGCAACTGCGTTTCAAGCTGCAAAGACACTTGCGTCCTTGAATTAAATATATGATGCAATTCAATGACAAAATGTCAGCAGGTACGCGTGTAGTTTGACGATTTGTTTTGCATTCAGTTTAAAAATCAATAGAACGATGTATTGGATTATTAACTTACGGCTATTGTGCATTTAAGGTACACTGAATTGAAATGTCGTTCAATTCATGTTTATATTGAAATGTAAGAACAATTAAGTTAGGCTGTTGATACATTTCAACGTGTGTAATCGTCTAGAAGTACTTTCTAATTGGATCTTTAACCAGAAGTGAAAGCCAAAAATGTAGCCCGCTATGTAAATTAAGTTGCGGTGTAAGGACTGGTAGGGATGCTTATCACAAGTTTATAGGACACCCAGAGTTTTCTGCAATACAATCATAAATGTTCATTACATGTAGCGAAGAAAAATTGATGGTTCCCAAACATGATATGCATGGTTGGTCTTAGCTTCGTACTGTATTGTCATCGCTAAATCCGCTTATTTGTAAGTGTTGCTTATAAATGCACTGGCATGTCGTATGTTCCCTTTTTATGTTGTACATCCATAACGTTACTAGCTCTAAGTTTTGTAATATTCCTGCAAACCGATTATATATATAAAAAAATAACGATGTTTACAAATGGCATACTTTTTTAAAATGAAATAAAACAGATGAATGGTTTGTAGATGATCAAGATTTTCAATGCAAGTTATTAAAGTACAATATGCCATGTTGCAATGTATTAAATGGGGTGGTACTAAAATGTGTGTGGAATATATAAATACTTAACATGAACTAAATATTTAACTGAATTTACAAGAATGAAGTCCTTACAGACAATCACTTTTAAAAAGTTGAACAAAATAAGTAATTTATACAGAAATAATGCAGCTTGGGATGATAGCAAAGTTATCTGTGCTAAAGTTGCTATTGGCCTGTTTTAGATTTCTTTATTAACGCCGTGTTAGCATCATGTATCAGAGTGTACATTTGTATTAAAGATAGTATAAATTACAAGGATAAGCGCGATTAGTTAGTACATATATTTATAGTATATTGGCATCATTTGTACAGGTGGCAGTGGAACAATGGGAGGCACCAGTCATTCAAATGGAACCTGTCAGGACATGATTCCCACCTGCGCCACGTATGCTGCCGATGTGTGTACGCGAACCGATTTCAGACAATGGGCCACGGAAAACTGTGCCAGTCACTGTAACCTTTGCGGTGAGTTCTCACAGATGTCTTGGAAGTACCGTCTGTAGAAATAATTGACATATACAACGTTGAATTACGTTGTATTTTCTTAATGACAAAACATCCAGATAATTTTTGATTCAAGAAATGTGTTATACATGTGAAGAATAACCATTTAAGGTTCCTTAGGATCAGGAACAGGAACAGGAACAGGTACAGGAACAATGACAGGTAATCTTGTTTAAAATACTTAACATCATATTCCTTTGATAGGTTTATCCGACTATTTGTAAACAGAGACCACTGGTGTCACAATCAAACCGTTCCAGATCAGTTATGATTATTGATCAACTCTTTTTTGTTAATATTCCATTGTTAGAGGTACGAAACCTGTTTCCGTAACAAATACTCGAGATATATATTTGCTATAAGGCCATCAGATCTTTCATCTGAATAAAGTGCTACAGATATGAACAGTAGACTCTTCAAAACATAAATGCATCAAACGATATAAAAGATTTATATAGCATTGCATAAATTGAATCCAAACCAGTTAACTGACCACTAGTCACGTGGCATTTTCTTTAAACGTTTCCATCAGCTTTATTTGCCGTTTTACGATTTACAGCTGCCAAGTTCAGTATAAAGAAGTGACTTTATTTATTGTGTTCATCATACCGACTTTGGGGGAAAAAATATCATTATATTTGATTGCATATCTAAATGCTGTTATACAATTTTTGGTATAAAGAGCAGTTCTTGTTCATGACCTATTCTTGATAGATTTGTAAGCGTCCATTTCTCCGCTTAAAGAATTTATAAACATATCTCGATATTAAATATACAAGTATTCAAGTGTTAAAATATTTAAGACTTTACATTAATAGAAATTTGACTGAAACATCTGTTTTAAATGCAATATAACATAATACAACAGTCGAACAAAATCCAAGTGGGTATCGGACTAACGACTTATAAGCTATACATCCGACAAAATGACACTAAACATCGCTTTGATCAACTGCGCTATTATGCTTGGTAAATATCCCACTTTAACCTATAGATGATATAGAATACCCATTTTAATGGCGCCACGATGTAAACATTAAAGGGGGCAAACAAGCAGGCCCCATATAATAACACGATTTTACCTCAGAATGCATATACTATTTTCTTATTTAATATAGTGAATTGTATCCGTTAGTATATGCCATTATTATTTGTATCATATGCATATTATTGGGTCCCTTTAAATGATATGGTCCCTTTAGTACATCAAAAACACATTTTTATTGTTAAGAGTTCTGGTACTTGTGTTTGAATGAATGTAATTGCATGTTTTTCTATTTGCTAGTGATTATTATAGTAATATGTAAAATCTTACATCATGGTTAAAGGTGGAATGACCGGTGGATCAACAGGTGGCTCGACTGGTGGAATGACCGGTGGAACGCAGACAATTGGTAGTCATTGAATGATGGGAATAGCCCATGCGGTGTTTGATAAGCTTTCAATCATGCATTTCTTGTTGGACAGGTGTTGGCGTTTTCCTCTTTGCTTTTTTGCGTCTTAAACCGCATTAACTGCCTTAAATAGTTTTCAGTTTATGTTGTACGTTGCAGTTCTTTGGCAGCTATAGCACTAGTCATATGATGCACCCTTTTAATTGCTATATGTGTCTAAAACAGTGTCGATTATGCAAAAATACAGATATGATTTGTGCGTTTCAATGATATGTGGGCCCGTATACTAATTCTATATGTACCATACGGTTTTATTAAATTTATACGTTCAAATAACGTGTTCTTTGCTTTGAAAAAAATTAATGTACATAAAATACCTTTCCAACAGAATAATGCAATATTAATTAATAAATAAACAAACATATCTATATGAAGTGTTGATCTTAGCTTCAAAATGTATTGTCATCCCTCAAGCTGCTAACCGTTAAGTGTTGCTCATCAATGCAGCGGAAATATCGTATGCATATTTATAAATGGTGTACATCCATAATTTATAAAGCTTGGAACCATTATGTCTAGTGATCTTGCAAACAATTATATTTTTTTATATAAATAACGATGTTTACAAACGACAAAGCTTTGAGTATAAATTATAACATATGAATGAAAATTAGATAATCAAGTTTTTCACTAAAATATATTTAAAAAAAAAACACACAATCGCAATGCTGGCAATGTTTGCAATGGGGTAGAGTTAAAATGTATGTGAAACATGTAAATACTTAGACATACACTGAATACCTAACGTTATTAACAATATCGAAGTCCATACTGAAAATGAATTATAAATAGTTGAAATAAATGAATAATCGATAAAGAAACATTTGCTATGTGGGTAACAAGGTAATATTTGCTTATGTTGTTATTGCCCTGTTTTTGGATATCTTTATGCATTTAATTACGCAGTGATAACATCATGTATCAACATTTTTATATTCGTATTAAAGATAACATGTATAACACACAAGAATAATCGAGATTAGATAGTACATACAATTATATGTTATATATATATATATATATATATATATATATATATATTTATNAACAATTGATGGTGGAACTTGCCAGGACACGATCTCCGACTGCGCCACTTACGCTGCCGATATGTGCACGAGTAACGCTTACAGACAGTGGGCCATAGAACACTGCGCGAGTCACTGTCACCTTTGCGGTGAGTTCTCACAAGAGTCTCTCAGAAGGACCAACCTTATATATTATTTACCTACAGAATGTTCCAAAACGTTGTATTGTTTTATTGAAAACAAAACATGCAGATAATTTTCCATTTAAGAATTATGTTCTACATGTCTATAATAACCATTTCAGGCTATTTGGGCACAGGAACAGGGGCAGGAACAGGGACAGGTAATCTGGTATAAAATACTAAATATCATATTCCGTTGATAGGTTAATTCGTCTATTTGTAAACAGATACCACTGCTGTCACAATCAAAATCTTCCAGATCAGTTAGGATTATTAATCAACTCTTTTGGTAAATATTTCATTGTTAAAGGTACGAAACCTGTTTCCGTAACAAATACGCGAGACAGATATTTGCTATATGACCCTCAGACCTTTCATCTTAATAAAGTGCAACATATATGAACAGCAGACTCTTCATAACATAAATGCGTCCAACAAAATAAAAGCTTTATATAGCATTGCATATAGTGAAATCAAATATGATTTTATTTTTACCTGTACATACATCGTAATAGAAATGCCACTGCCCAAACCAGTTAACTTACCACTAGTCATGTGACATTCCTTTTTAAACGTACCAATGAGCTCTTCCTTCAGCTTAAAGAGTTACAGCTGCCAAGTTCGGAACTATATTAATTTTGTTCATTATACAGACTTTGGGGGAGGGGGGGGGATATATCATTATATTACATGCATATATCAATTCTTGTGTACATGTTTTTGGTTTATAGAGCAGATCTTGTTTGTGACCTATTCTTGATAGCTTTGTAAGTGTCTATTATACCGCTATCAAAATGTATAAACAGATCTCTATATTGAATAAACATGTATTAACGTTTTTATATATCCAAGACTATATATTGATAACAGTTTGACTGGTACATGTAAGTTAATCAAAAATAACATAATACAACAGTCGAACAAAATCCAATTGGGTATCGGACTAACGACTTATAAGATATACATCCGACAAAAGGACAGTAGATATCTCATTAACCAAATGCGATATCATGCTTGGTTAATATCCCACTTTGACCTATAGATGATATAGAATACTCATTATAATGGCGCCACGATGTAAACACAAAAGGGGCAAACAAGCAGGCCCCCTAAAACAACACGTTTTTTACCTCAGTATGCATACATTATTCCATTTCGTATTCCTTTCTTTCGTATATGCGAAAAATGACGAAAAAACATGATGAATAACTTGTGTAGCTTGAAGTTCAGTATCAATTTGTAATCGACTGTGCATTTTATACAAAAAAGAAACACGTTTATAGGTAAATATTATTTGAAAATACCAAGAGTGTATAAATGTAAAAAAATTCAGAGGTCTCAAAATCTCAAAAATAACAAGAACCGTTCTTATATGTCAATTTAGAAACTAGTAAATAAGTATTGTCAATTCTTTTCAACTAAATCATATAAAAGCTCTTTATATCTTGAATATTTGTGATAGAACGTGTCAATATAAATTACATATATCGCTTTTATTTATAAATTTGTAAAGGTAATGCTCTTCTAATTCATAAACGTATTGTATGCTTGTGGAAATAATGATTATTTTACTGTATTTACATAGTGCGACTATTCTAAAATGCTGAACAATATAAATAAAACTGTAGCTTCTGGAACTGGTGGAACAATGACTGGAACTGGCGGAACCATGACTGGAACTGGTGGAACGATTACTGGAACAGGGACTGGAACTGGAGGAGGTATGACCGGTCAGTTATTATGTCAATCTCCAGAACACACTGAACGAAGTCTCTTCTAACATATCCTGCTAGTTTGATAAGCGATACAAGATTGAATTTTCACACAAGACATACAGATTCGTATAAAATAATTAATCCACTGGACTTTTTTCTTATTGTTTGTCTTAGTTTAAATTAAATAAACTCATTTAGTCAGGCAATATTGGTTTCATATATGTATATGTAAATTGTTTAGTTCAGTTTTTATAATGCCAAGGAAGGTTTCCCATGTATTGATATTCACTCAATTCAATTTCCAAAGATAGAGTGGATACACTTTTTTCATTCAATTTATCCGATCGTTTATTAGCATAAGTTGATAATCAAAATATAATAAGTCTTATATACACAATTATATAAATAACACATGCGTTACCATGATTGGAACTGGTGTAACTATGATCGGAGGTAGAAACTAATAAACATGTCGAATATAAAGAAAATTCGTAGTCTTACATTATGATCCTCTTAATGTATTGACAGGCCATTTTTCTTACTAACAAAACTTACATTGACCGTTCCAAGGCGGTGACCCCAGCTTTATTCTACTATGTGTATATGTTGTTTCGTTTTGTGCCGTACTGTACCGTTTTGGCAATTGGTTCCTTGCCATAAATAAAGGACCACAGAGGTGTGTATAATAAAACTGCAATACTGCTGCAGCTTCTGGAGTTTCACTTCTTCATATTACATGTATTATGTTCCAGTCTGCGCTGACGTTGCGTCTAATTGTGCTCAGCTCGATGCCGCTGCGCACCTCTGCTCTGATAGCGGCGCTCAGTTCTACGCCAAAATGAACTGTGCTAAAACCTGCAATATGTGCACTAGCAGTACATACACACAAACTTCCGGATGTAAGAGGACATTCATTTGAGTTTTGTTAACAGTGAAGTCGTTTGCTACATTAAATATTTTAGTTTTAATTAAAATTATCATCCGTAATTGATCTTGACGATATAATTTTGAAACGATGTTTTGTTTTCATTAGCTACCTGCTTCGACAAAATCCCCACCTGCGCAGATTATGGCACCGGAGTGTGCTCTGATGTAATGTTCGCTATTTGGGTGTCCAAAAATTGCCCTGCCTTCTGTCACAAATGCCGTAAGTAATCGGACTTATCACGATAGAAAACATTGATTCATTATGAATAACTATTTTGAATGTGTTCATAATGTGTAATCAATGTAACTGTAGCTTCTGGAACAATGACTGGAAGTGGTGGAACCATGACAGGAACTGGCGGAACCGGGGGAACTGGAAGTGGAACAATAACCGGAACAGGGACAGGAACCGGGGGAGGAATCACCGGAACAGGTGGAACGATGACCGGAACCGGCACTGGAACAGGGGGTGTTATAACAGGTATTATTTATCACCCGGAAGTTTGTCGGTATTCTTTTCGTGATTGTTTATTTAAAGCCATGGGTGGTCATTTGTTTGAGTCTATGGCGTCTTCCATTATTGGTTTATAATTTAATTTTTTATTGTGGTCATCTGAATTTGTGTTTTGTATCATATAATACATCTTGGTTTCTCATGCAATGTGCATATTTTCATAATGGATATAAATTGGAAAACTTTTTAACTGAAATTAGCCCAAGATTATGTTGCAATTGAGTCTCATTTCAATAGTGATCATTCATGTAAAACACCAAAATTAAGAAAAAAACAACAAACAGTAATATCCTTTATAGTATAGCGGATTCATATGAATAGGTGGAGTTGGAACAATGGGATGCACCGGTCAAACAGGTGGATTCTGCTATGACAAGCTCCCCAACTGCGCCTCATACGCTGCTGATGTGTGCACGAGTGCTAATTACGCAAATTGGGCCAAGGAGAACTGCGCGTGTCACTGTCACTTCTGCGGTGAGTTCTCGCATGTACTTCTGAGATTGACAATCTGAGAAAAATAAAGAATAAACATGTTAAATAACCAATGTAGATTGAAAAAAAGAACCACTTTGCAATTGACTGTAAAAAAATTACAAAAAAAAGAAACATATTTAATGGTAAATATTTTTAGAGCAGACCAAGTTTGTATAAATGTGTAGAATTATTGACGTCTCAAAATCTCAAAAATAACAACAACCGTTCGTTTCATGTCAATTTACAAACTAGTTAAAAGTACTGTGAATACTTTTCAACTAAATCATATAAAATGCTTTTTATATAATGTATGTTTGTGATAGAGTAAATATAAAATAGAGATATCGCTGAAATTCATATATGTGTAAAGGTGATGCTCTTCTAATTCATAAACGTCTCGTATGCTTGTGTAAATAATGTTGTTTTGCTCCCGGTAGGGCGGCATATAGTAGTCGGACTGTCCGTCCGTCAGTCCATCCGTCTATCCGTCCGTACGGCATTCAGTTTCCGGAGTTCTTTTCTCTAACTCTTTGAGATATTTACCTTTCGGTATGTGAGTCTGCCTGCATGAGCAACATATAGCATTGGACTTAGAAATTTTCTCAACAATAACAGTTGTATGGACTTTTAATTGATCAGCGCTTGCAGGTATTTACCTATGTGTTGGTGTGTGAGGCTGTCTATATGACTTACAGATTTAGTTTGAGTTTAGTTCAGGTCCATAGATTTTTTACGAAGTTACGGGTCTTGGACTTAATACTGTTCTTAAAAATAATACTTTTCCTGATTTTTTTTTGATAACGCTTTCAGATACTGCCATTATTTTTGGGGGTTGAGTCTTTCTACATAACCTTGAGATCGAGTTCGAGTATCGTTCCGGTCTATTCATTGTTGATGAAGTTACGGGCCTTGGACAATTTTCTCTACAATAACACTTTTCCTGATTTTTTTTTGCGAAACACTTTCATATGTATACCTGATTTTTGGTGTGGGAGTCTACCTGCATGACTTTCAGATCAATGTTGAGTTTTTTTACGCATGAAGAATTTTAAGACAATAGTCGAATGAACGGCCATCTGTGCCTTATGGACACATATCTTGTTTCTACTGTATTAACATAGTTCAACTATACTGAAAAGCTGAACAATATAAATATAACCTTAGCTTCTGGAACTGGCGGAACAATGACTGGAACTGGCGGAACAATGACTGGAACAGGTGGAACGATTACCGGAACAGGGACTGGAACTGGTGGAACGATAACCGGAACAGGAACTGGAACTGGTGGAACCATGACTGGAACAGGTGGAACCATGACTGGAACAGGTGAGACGATAACTGGAACAGGGACTAGAACTGGAAGTGGTATGACCGGTAAATCATCGCTTTAATTTGTTTATAGGTTAATAAAAGCCAATGATAGCAATTGAATCTTTCGAGCCTAGTATTGGTTTTGGTATTGGTATTTTTGGTTTCATTTATGGTCTTTGATGTGATTTTCAAAGGCGAGCATCTGTATTATTGTTATGTATCATATAATACAACTTGGTTTTTCATGCAATGTGCATTTTTTTCGCAACGTAAATACTTGTAAACGTTTCATAGTTTGAACTGAATTTTCCCAAGACAATGTTGAAATTAAGTCTTTTTTCATAGTGATTAATCATGTTTAACACCAAAATTAAGAAAAACCGTAAATATCATATATTGCATAACGGATTTATATGTACAGGTGGTGGAACAATGGTAGGAGGGGCCTGCTATGACAAGCTCCCCAACTGCGACACGTACGCTGCTGATGTGTGCACGAGTGCCAATTACACACAATGGGCCAAGGAGAACTGCGCGAGTCACTGTCACTTCTGTTGTGAGTTCTCGCATGAACTTCAGAGAATGCCCATTTAAGAAAAATGACGAAAAAACATGTTGAATAATTAATGTAGCTTGAAGTTCTGTATCAGTTTGTAATCGACTGTGCATTTTATACAAAAAAGAAACATGTTTATAGGTAAATATTATTTGAAAATACCAAGAGTGTATTAATTTATAAAATTTCAGAGGTCTCAAAATCTCAAAAATAACAAGAACCGTTCGTTATATGTCAATTTAGAAACTAGTAAATAAGTATTGTCAATTCCTTTCAACTAAATCATATAAAATGCTCTTTATATCTTGAATGTTTGTGATAGAACGTGTCAATATAAAATACATATATCGCTTTTATTCATATATTTGTAAAGGTAATGCTCTTCTTATTCATAAACGTATTGTTTGCTTGTGGAAATAATGATTATTTTACTGTATTTACATTGTTCAACTGTACTGAAATGCTGAACAATATAAATATAACTGTAGCTTCTGGAACTGGCGGAACAATGACTGGAACTGGTGGAACAATGACTGGAACTGGTGGAACCATGACTGGAACAGGTGGAACCATGACTGGAACAGGGACTGGAACTGGAGGTGGTATGACCGGTCAGTTATTATGTCAATCGTCGCTTCACTTTGTATATAGGTAATTAAAATCCAATTGTTGCCATTGATTCGTTCGAGCCTATTGCGTGTTCCAAAATTTGTTTTTTTGTTGTAATTTTCAATGGTGATCAACTGAACTGTTGTTATGTATCATATAATACAACTTGGTTTCCCATGCAATGTGCATATTTTTCGAAATGTAAAAAATTGAACAAATCTATAATTTGAACTGAATTTCCCCAAGATTATGTTGCAATTGAATCCCTTTTGAAGTGAACAATCATGTTAAACACAAAATTAAGAAAAACTGTAAATCTCCGTAAATAGCATAACTGATTCACATGTACAGGTGGCGGTGGAACAATGGTAGGCGGAGCCTGCTATGACAAGCTCCCCAACTGCGCCTCATACGCTGCTGATGTGTGCACGAGTGCCAATTTCACACAGTGGGCCAAGGAAAACTGCGCGAGTCACTGTCACTTCTGTGGTGAGTTCTCGCATGAACTTCAGAGAATGCCCATTTGAGAAAAATGACGGATTAACATGTTAAATAAAACATATAGATTGAAGATGAGTATTTATTTGTAATCGCCTGTACTTTTTATAAAAAGAAACATGTTTTTGGTCAATATTATTTGAGGACCTAGTGCGTATTACGTTATGGAATAACAGTGGTCTCAAAATCTGTAAAATAACAACAACCGTTCGTTATACGTCAAAGTAGAAACTAGTAAATAAGTTCTGTCAAAATTGTTCAACTTAATCATATAAAATGCCCTTTATATCTTGATTGTTTGTGATACAACTTGTAAATGTAAAATACATATATCGCTATTGTTCATTTATTTGTAAAGGTGATGATCTTCTTATTCATAAGCGTATTGTATGCGTGTGAAAATAATGATTTCTATCTACTGTATTTACATTGTTCAACTATACTGAAATGCTGAACAATATAAATCAAATTGTAGCTTCTGGAACTGGCGGAACCATGACTGGAACTGGTGGAACAATGACTGGAACTGGCGGAACAATGACTGGAACAGGTGGAACCATGACTGGAACAGGGACTGGAACCGGTGGAAGCATGACCGGTCAATCATCCGGTAGTCTATGCTTTCTTAATAGTTAATTAAAATGCATTGGTGAAAAAATATGTGTTTGGGATTATTGCGTTGTTCCATGATTGGCTTATCATGTACAGTTCTTTAGTTTTCATCTGAATTGCTAGTAGTTTATAAATCATTTGAATTGAAGTTTTCCAAAGATTCTGTCATAAGTGACCAAACGCGTGAAACCAAGACTTCAAAAAAATTAAATATTCTTATTTCAATATAAAGAAGTGAAACTCCAGAAGCTGCAGCAGTATTGCATTACTATTATGCACACCTTCGTGGTCCTTTATTTATGGCAAGGAACCAATTGCCAAAACGGTACAGTACGGCACAAAACGAAACAACATATATACATAGTAGATTAAAGCTGGGGTCACCGCCTTGGAACGGTCAATGCTAAGCACTGGAGGTTTCAACAAGTTGACAAAAACTTGGCATATGCGTCATTTCACATACATCGTCTGGGTCAGACTGTGATAGGTTTGATATTTTGTAATTTAATTGTAGGTTGTTTCTACAATGGTCAGGCGTATACGCAAGGCCAGACATGGAGGAATGGGTGCACGTTCAGCTGTCAATGCGTTGACGCGTCGACTGGGAAATACCAGTGCCAACAGCTGTATGATCATGCTCATTTTATGACTTTATGTGATGGTAACATAATTTGTTTGCATGCAATGATCGATAATCGCTTAGCAAGAGTTCTGGTGCTGGTGAAAACTAGAGTGGTTCAGGTTTGTTTATGTGACACAGCTGATACAGAAAAAATATACCCTTTTATAATGTTTATGGTTCTTACAAGGTTTAGGAACATGACCTCTTTATTGGAAATTCGAATCTTGCCAAATTTATTATATTGCAAACAACATTTCTAGCATTCATCAATTTGTCGATCAGAAAGCAACAGGAAAAGTCTTATACGAGCAGTTTATTTATGCTACTTATCTGTTATTGCACGTTAGACATTAACTAAACTTGTATGACATATTCGCGTTCCTTCTGCCTGTGCAAAACATAACATACGATGCCTTAAGAGCTTCTCTGTAAATATGCGTGCAAGAAAGACCCTTCACTATCCCCAGATTCACTAATTTTTGACACATAAATATTTTTTTCTAAACTGTACACACACTATTTACTGTTGAAGGTGCGTAGTATGGCAACTCCCTCCCCAGTGTACTCTGAATCCTCCACCGGCTGGCATGTGCTGCTCAACACCGAACTGCCCGGCTGGAGTCAACATCCAGTATCCGCCAGGATATGTTGCCAACTAATAATAATTATACAAACTGAAATAAACATTGAAATAATGTTGTTGTTTCATTATATACATGTTTAAAATCTAAACCTGGGTATGCACATAACGAGCATAATATATGTAACTGATATCCTACGAGTTTGTTTAAAATAGAGTGAATTTAACAATGCCAATATGGCCAAAGGTCGCACACCCCAGTAATGTTTAATTTTGAAAACCAAATGTTTACAATTTATTATCTTACACATATAAGGTATGTATTCATGATTTTACCCCCTGTCTGTTGCCAGTTTTGACAATGAGTGCAATTTTTTAATAGAATCTATACAATGTTACATATTCCATATTGCATCTCTTGGCATTGTGTGTCTTAATCGAAGAAAATGTTTTGTTATTTTTACTATGTGAACCATGGGGCGCATCAAGTTTCGACCAAAGGAGATTGAATGGATGAAACTTTTTAATATTACACCTCTGTGCATTGTAATTGTACAGGAAAAAACTGTTTAAAAAGGAATAAATAAACCATGTGACCCAAATGTCAGGTTAGTGCTTAACCAATGGGCATCATTTGTATAAAATTAGCAGAGAATCAATAAACGATGGTACATTTCAAATATACAACCTCTGAGTGTTTCCGTTCTTGAAGAGACTGTTTTAAACTCGATTTGGTTGTATAAGCCCACCGAACATATTTGGAATAAGCGCCTTAGCTAGATTTGAACCCATAGACATGATTTAGACACACTATGTAGAGGACTCCTACATATAACATAAGAATAACAATTAGAGCTCTGAGTGAGAGTGTTTTTAGGTTATTTTGCTAATTATTCTTAAACAAAACATATCACCGAGGGGCCATGATATAAAAAAAAATAGGTCTTGTGCTTTCTTTAATAATTCTCATCACCTCCGATATGTAGAAGGTGTAGTATAAGTGACGTAATCGTAGAAGAATACGGAATAGTATACTAGTACCATTTCAAATACTTTACAACTTTGACTCTGTGAAAGATTCGGAGGATAAAAACCTAAAAAGTGTACTCACGAGTTCACAAAACAATTCGCCTATTAATAATCAATTTTTACGGCAGGCTGCCTTGCCAATTATCCAATAGAAGGTTTGCGTCCTTCTCTGTGTGGAAGCGTTTAGATATTGTGGTAGATGCGACGACAGAAGTGGCAACACTTTCATAGGCTAACATGGATAATTCCCATTGGGTTGTCGTAAGTATAGAAAAACTAATATTTGTTTATGTTGAATCTTGGTACTGCTGTATTTTCCGCCTAATTGCAATTACTTTAGATTAGAACATCATGGTTAATTATTGTGTTTGTAAAAAAAACAGCAACATTCCGAGCATACGCATATTGAAATCAACAGCGAAAAAACATCAACCAAAATATTTTAAACATATGAATGTAGACACATTATATTGATATACGTCTCACTATATCTCCGTTAAATAAAATTGGTACTTCGTATTGCGTCAATATGACCCGAATAGAAAATGTTATACACAAAACAGCAACATTTGAGTAGAGATGTGCATATTCTTAAGAGACGCAAATAAAAACAACGTAAAGCATTCTTGGAAAAGATAATAATTTACATAAAAACGTATACTAAATAAATAAGGTGAGTGATTTGTAGAACTTTTGTTATTTTTACCATTTTGTATAGATTTTATCATACAATGAAGTAATATTATTGTAACTTTTAAATGTGCTATAATAACGTTATACACTAAACTAATTCAATAATTGTATTAAGTGAAAATATAAAGATTGAAATATAGTTGGGCTTAAACCCAATCGTGAATTATAATCGTTTAAAAATTTAAAACTATAGTCTTTATTTTCTGAAATTTACAATTCCTATGTTAGCTTTCTTAAACTATCTCATTATACACACTATTAACTCGTATTTAAAACGTGCTTTAAATATCAGCGTTTTCATGCTTCTAATGCAATACTCGAAAAATAATGAATTTATAGCATCTGAGTTTGCTGTTCCAACATGTATATTATTTTGAGCCATGAAGCATCTGTATCGCGGTTTCATTTCAGCAATGTGTGTGTTCATCAGCGCGTTTATTGTTCAATTTCCTGTTGGGCCATAAATAAAGCTTATATTATTGATCTATTTGCCACTATTAAATCTTTGCACCAAAATAAACCGCGATGTCGACTGAAACCTTAATTAACTTTCCTTCGCGGTCAACAAACTGCAATAAACATGTTCTCTTACGACACGGAAATAAAAAATGTCGCAATAAATTGAGTAAAACAGTCAGGAATGTTGAGATTAAAATGCAAAACCGTCGACATAAAAAATAACATCAAATTAACAGCAGAGTCATTTTGTCTTTATACTCTGGTGTCAATCGATCTGCATGTGACTGCTTTAGTTTACTTATATAGCTTATCCAAATCTATTCCCAAACCTATAATCGGTTAAAATACGAGTTAAATTGTTACAGTATCATGCATTTTACAATTATTAAATGCATTTATAAACAAGTAAAACTGAAACTCGTTGAAATCGTTTCTACGGTTGATAGTTTAACTTGCCTGACGAAACGGTTAGAAAGTACTTAAATTTATTTGTACATGTGCTCTTAGATGTGTGATGTATACAGTGTAATAGCCGTTTTGTTTATCCGTTATTCCTTTTGTCGAAGACAATTGTTATAAAGCATGTCATGGCTTGTTTTCTATGTTATGCAACCTTAGCGAATACTTTAGAGAACATTTTAGCGTTTCATTCATTTGCAGGATTCTTGTTGATTGCTTTACCATGCGTCATGGTGTTAAATAAGTGTATAATGAATTTTGAGGCAGGTGTTTGCCTTTTGGTAAATATTTGTTTTTCTTCACAAAACGATCTCAGTAACTATTAACACTTAATAGTTCAATCAGTCCTTTACAAGAATCAGAATCAGGATCATATGTTATAGGTCAAATATACATGTTTACAAATTTTCGTATAATTTGTAATGGTATGACATGCATTGTTTTTAAACAAATATAATATTTGGAATTGTCTAAAAGTCTGTAAGCAAGACAAATATATATATTGCCTATCACTGGATTCAAACCCTAGTCCTGTAGAAGCAAAATCTAACTCGCTATCACAACACCATTCAAGCTTAGATATACACCCTTTCAGTTATTCGCATTTACTAGTGTTAGAGTTGTGTCCATTAGCCGGATGTGACGTCATGCGGGGAAAAAAATCAACCGAAGAGAAAATTGTACAGTGTAGCTGAAAAAATCAACGTCTCTTGCACTATATATGCGTAAGTTGCACAAATATTTCATTTTAATGTTTATTATATTGATGCATATTAAAGCTATCGCTTTTTGTATATTTCATTTAAGTTAGCTGAAATGTGAAAAATTACATTAAACATTCCGTTCAATTTAAATGACTGGGTGTCAAGACAAATTTCATGTTCGTACATAAACTTTGAACTTAAAACAAAGAACTTAAAATATTGATAGATCTTTGCTTAAATGTAAATAAATTATATAAATTCCAAATATTGAAAAAAGCGCTTTATCATGATTTGTTTTCCGAAAGTTTATATTTTTAAGGGTATTGATTATTGGCATAATATGATTTGAGGGCTTTTGCACCACTTTGGGAACATAACCTATACCATCGAAAATCGGAATTGAATCGTCCATTTTCTAGATATTTTTTGGTATTCGTACTCAATTGTTTGTTGTAAAAGTTACATGAATATTTTTTAAAGTAGCTATAATGCTTAAAACCTGCCTTTTTATTTTGTTGCAGCTGTATTCCAAGTATGTGTCTGGGGCTGTTTTACCTCAACTTCCAGAAAGATTCAAAGTTATAGAGTTGAGATTATGAATGAAATGCCGGGGACATTTACATTTTACTTATTTATTTGTCATATTTATTAATTTTTTAATAAGTCATGAAAGTGATAACCGGTAAAAAGGAATATAGAGTATTGAAATAATATCGATTAGATATAAAAGTATTTATTTTTGTATTATTATTTTATTATTTTATTGTCAGGGTTTGTGAGATTTAAGTCATATCATATTTATTTATTTTAATCATGGTGCAATTCCTGTATCTGAATGTTTATTTTCAGATTTTGTTTCCTGAAATGTATTGATGTTAATTTCTGTTTTCTAGCTATCACATGTTGTCTTTCATAATTTATTTCGCATTTTATGATANGGGGGGGGGGGGGTAATTACAAACTGTCAATAACTTAAAGGGTGTATTAAGGCGTAGTTTAAGTGCTATGATACTACAATACTTATTTTCCAATTATCGATTAACACGCTACATTATTTTATCGACTTTTATTTATGATTTTTCTAACAAGAACCGATATTTAAAACAGATATCAGGTTAGGAGAGTTCTTTCACTTTTTTGAAGATATCTTACATTTATTTTGTTTTAATTTATGACATTTTGTTTTAATTGGCATTCTACCAAACTGTGAACAATTCCTTCTATCGTAACAATTATTTAAACGATTACTGATTATATACCATTTTGCTGTTCGGTTTATATTGGCATACTCTTGATTGCCGATTGTTTTGATAACAACGCGAGCGTTCGCATTATTATCAAAACAATCGGCATCAATATTATGTGCATTAAAAAAATCTATCAATCATACCGTTAACAATTCTATTCTGTAATTCAAAAATTTGTAACGATAAAAATTCGTTTGCTTTCGGTACAAACCATAGTAAACAACATCATTGACTTTTAACCTGGAATACAAGACATTTTCAGATTATGATCAATAATTGTCGAAAAGTGGAGTCCAAATGCATCATTGATCATGAACATGCGAAGGGTGTGGTTTCTACATAAACAAGGTTTAAGTTTTAGTTTAGTTTATACGGAAAAAAAACGATATCATTACACAATGAAGCTCATTGTTATGTGTTCGAAACCAATCGTACATAACAGACACCTATAACCTTCACAATTGACTTATCTCACGATCTAAAGGGACAATAATGCATACCATTTACTAATAAGAACAAATGTATGTCGTCGTTTCAAATGGAATGCAAATGATTATATTTTCCTTTGTTAATTTTACATTTAGGCCGGGTTATTAAACTAGTTTGGTCAAGTTTTGCATATTTGAACAAAAAAACTAACAAGCGAAAGGAACGGCAAACACAATATCATAACCCCGTTGAGGGTGCAGATCTACTCAAAACGTTGGGATATTATATAATATACATTTTTGCTTTACATGTCAATGATATGTTTAGAGTTATCTACGATTATTGTGGCCAATATTTTGCCTTACATTTGCTATGGCGTGTTTCAGGCTTTGTTGCTACTTATGTGTACATATGTGCCCACCCTAGCTCTGATCGGATTGCGGCCGCCCGAACAAGCGCCCTATCACGAACAGCAACCAACGTATGCAAAATTCATTTGTTAGATTTTTTAGCTTTTAATTGTAGCTTTCTTGATACAAGCACACAGTTTCGATGATTTCTTGCATTTAGGTTGCAACAACATTAATTGACTCTCACATTTCACCACTGTTTCAGACAGAAGCTGATTAAGATATGAGAAGCGCCTTCTTGTTTGTAAAGAAAAAAAAACTCTTGTGCACAATAAAACGCATACTTTCACAAGATGTGGTTATCTCAGTGTTAGCATAGTTGCATCTCAGGAGAGAAATACAATTTATAAAATTGACTGTTCGAGGATATTGGAATCTATCCGACGATTCGTAAATTGTGCACTGACACGCGATACAATTAAGGAATACTATAAGTGGATGGGAATCCGGTATTTGTATCTTTTGTCACAGTGTATGTCTACTGCTGGACACGTCAGAGTTACAAGAACATGCAAATTACAAATAATGGTCTGTTTTACAGGGTCGATGCAACATCTCCAGATCCAAAGCAGATGGCGTACTCACAGCTGCACTCTCCTTATGAAATTCCTAAATTTGTACATAACTATCAAGTGCAGGAAGAACAAGTAGATGGTATAATACCTTAATATCTTAATATTGTAGTATACATTAAATAATCAACGAAGCTGATAATTATAAAATTAATAAAGGTGAATGTGTTGTCGTCGTAGTACTAGTTAGCAGTAGAAGTAGTATTCCTTCTCATAATCAATAAATTTACAACATTTATAGATTTAAAAGGCGGAGGACATAGAACCAGTCGTGTGTGTGATACTCAATCTCACGTTGAGTGTTCCATCGGAGTGTGGCGACAGACGATGAAGGACCCAACAAACGTGTGCCATAACCTTCAGGTGCGTTTTAAGATACTCAACAAATCAAATGAAAGTATAGAAATTAAAAACCCTACACTCTTTTTCAAACAACTTCTTAGTATTCACGTTAGCATGATGAAATTTAATATGGTATTTTTTTTATAGAATTATTACAGTTGCTTCGTTAGCAATCTACGATCCATCGAAAGAAGGCAATTAGCAATGAAAATACAAAGTCTTCAGAAGTTGTTTTCCAAGGTTGAACAAGCATATCGCTGTAATCATACGGAGCTTTCGAATATACGTCATTTATCGACAAAGCGTAAGTAAACGACGTGTCAACAATCGACATGAAAAAATACGATTGTGTTCAATAAACAATACATTTATATCTCTATTTTATAGCTTGATACGATTGTGTTCAATATACAATACATTTATATCTCTATTTTATAGCTTGATACGATTGTGTTCAATAAACAATACATTTATATCTCTATTTTATAGCTTCATACTCTTTTCAGGCCATTCTGACGACTGCTGTGTTGGAAAACTGGTAAACTGCACCCTTCAATCTATGTTAACAATGAGTCCTTTTGGAAAAAATAAATGCAGTGCGTTGATTTCGTTCAACTCATGTGTTTCTGAAAACAGCATTTTGTGTGACGTCGCTATTTTCCTGAGTAAAGACAAATTGTTCCAACAAGTAAAAGACGTGTGTACATAGAACATTGTATACGTGATATACGTGTTGATAACACATACATAATTCATATCAAGGTAAAAACAATGCAAGACATATAACTGAGTTATTAGAGTGAGTATCGACATGTGTGTATCGTAAAATGCTGCATCATAATTAAAACACATTATTTGAGAATTATTTGTATCGACTTTATAATTTCATCAAGGATTAATATGAACGTTTGTTTTGGTGACATACTGAATGTGAAGAGGAGGAAAAGACTTTAGTTTGAACAATAAGAATACACCCATGATTTGAAACATTATAACATACATATACGAAAAATTGCAGTTATAATAATGTGTTAGTTTGAGAAGAAAAAAACATTAACAATAGCAACAGTATACTAAGGTGTATCTGTTTAGCAGGCAAAGCACGTACCTATACAACATATATTTATACGTATTTAGTTCGAATATTAATATGATATGTATTTGATGCAAAATGCAATTTCATTTTGTGTTATTACAATTTATTAATGTATAACTTCTTTGATACACAAAATATACGCAGTATATTATATAGGGAGACAACTGTTTTAAGAGAAAAATGTGGCGGACAGTGCATGCCTTTTCATCTTGACGCAACATTGATTTTCAGATTACAAATTAGGAGAACATCGCTTTGTGTCGGAGAAAGCCATGAAATAGATACATTGATAATTTGCGTTATTTAATTTATTTTGTGTGTGCTTACTAATGAAATAAGTTTTGGAATGTTTAGACGGTGAGAAAATGTTGTGTATGTTGCTTCCTGTTCAACCTATGAAACTTGCGAATTTTATGTAAGTTTTCTATAATTACATGTAATGAACATTAGAGTTATTTGATGTTTACCGTTTCTGCAGTTTTTATTTCACCAAGGCTAACTAATCATGCCAATACATGTTTAATTAGATTAGCCTTGAAGGCACTGAAGTTGTTGGCTATTGTGTTAACAGAGGGCCCGTTTGTGTAGACAACACTTCGGTCTTCAAAAACAAAAACGCGTTCGCTTTTTTTTCAACACCAAAGTGCGTTTAAGTAGTTTATTTATATAGTGTTACGAAACGAATTTTGGTTGTTCCTAGTACATCCTCTTTTCGACACTTTCCTCCTCATAATCATCATATTCATCATCATCATCGTCGTCGTTGCAATAATTCGATATCATTATTATCATCAAAATCATTATCATCAGTATTATTATCATCATCAAAATCACGATCATCATACCAGATCGTCAGGGCCATCATCATCAATGTCGTAATCAGCATAGTCAGCAGCATTTTTCTCATCGGCAGATTATCACTTATGCAATCATCGGTCAATACTCATCGGCTTTTATATGGAAATATCAGAAATACTCATGTCTGGTTACTGAAACATTGCTCTGAAACATAAGAGTAATACCATCATAATGATTATCTAAATATCTCGTATTACACATGTCTGGTTACTGAAACATTGCTCTGAAACATGAGAGTAATACCATCATAATGATTATCTAAATATCTCGTATTGCACGCTTACAATGGTGATAACAATGATATAATGACGGTTCAAATGATTACGACGATAAAATCTTGATGAAGGACGAAGTCGATGGAATAAATAGCGGTAATGGTAGTATAGTGTGGCTGTTGTTGTTGGTGATTAAAATGAACGTGGTGGTGGGGGTGCTATTTTCGTTGTTGTTGTTGTTATAAATTATGGTTATGTCGGTGGCTGATGTTGATGAGGGTGAGGATGATCATTAACAACAAACATCAAATTTAAGTCTGGTTGACAGCAAAAGTGCTTTCCATCGGTAACATACTTTAGAGTTAAACGCTAATTTTGGTTGACAACAGTGTGGCGCAAAAGGACACAATTCACTGGGCTTTTTTTTTCAGTAATAGCAACAACCACATAAATTCTCATATTTTTAGTACACTTTGTTCATTTTTTAATATAAAATATAGTAAAATATAGTTATCAATTTAATAAATTAAATCGCCTAATTAAATTAAATTACAACTGCATGTTTACTTAAATTAAGAATAGTGAAATATAAACCCATGAGTTTAAACATTGTTTGTTACATACATGAATAATTGCAGTTATAATAGTGTGTTTATTTGAGAAGAAAATACATTAACAATACCAACAGTATAAATTGTATATGTTTAGTAAGTAATTGAAATTTACCTAATCTCAATGGTGTTTCTAAAATCTTTGTGGGTATATATATTTATATATAAACAAATTGTTTGCTCCGCATGAATGCTACAATGGTTTTGCTGTGTCCGATTTTTATTCATCAACCCAATTACTGATAACTATACGAAAAAAAAAACATACACCGACTATACGTCAGTCGTATAAATATCTTCATCAAATATTTGTTTTTGATTATGCACGGACAGGAATACAACTGTTTGTTCTAATCATCTTCTTCGTTAATGTTGCATGCGATGTTTCTGCGTATAAGAAACTGTGCGATTGCATAATTCTTTCACAGATTCAACACGTGACTATGACGTATCGTATCGCACTACTTTTTTATTATTTACTCCTCCGCGACATAACGCGGAGGTCTGTTTTTCTTTAGTGTTTGGTGAGCTTAGGAAATACGACTCGTTAAAAATAATTTTTTCTTAGCATTGTGTTTGACATCAAAATGTAAAACGTAAGACAATCTCTACTAAATTTAAACGAAACGTCTTTCACTGCGCGAATTTAGTGTGAAACTGGTGCATTTCAAAAGACATGTTTAACAGATACAACAGTTTCCACTCGATCATCGATTTGTTTGTGATTTGGAGAATCGTAGTAAATTCAAGCTATGAATAACATTTTGTAGCAACATTATGTCTTCGCAAGCGAACAACAAAAATGTTGATGCGACGGTTGTGTCGTTTCCTGTAGGGTATATGTGTCGTGTTCTGAGAAAACTGGGCATAATGCTAGTGCGTAAATTGTCATCCCAGATTTGCCTGTGCAGTCCGCAAAGACTAATGGACGACAATTTCCGCCTTAACTGGATTTTCGCTAAGAAGAGACATCAATAAAACGAAAAATTCCATGAAAGCGGAAATTGTCGTCCCTGATTAGCCTGTGTGTGATGACAATTTACGCACAAGCATTATGCCCAGTTTTCTCAGAACACGACACATATAGTGCAGTATTAATGTCAAGACGTTATTTCAATATTACTTAATGCGCTTTTTTGTTTACATGTATATATCTTTGAATACTTTGACTGTAAAGGTTATTATTGGTATTGCAAATGTACTGTTGCAACGATTTACTTTTAACTGGAATTGTCAGTTGCGTTTTCTATTCTTGACTTGTTGTTGCAAACCGATTTGGGTCAGCATACGCTTAACGCCAAACGCTTAATGCCAAATGCTTTGAAATTATTTACCACAGCAAGTTACCACAGAATACTAGCTTTTATTAAAACGCTCAATGAAGTGTAATGACGGTCTCATAGTTTTATTGAATTCACTTGCATTAACTTAAATTTCGCAGTATATCGCTTAATCCGACTTTGAATTTGTTTCTTTTGTTTTATTGCTTTTAAACGATATAGAATCATAGATCTATGCATAGTATAAAGTTGATTCGAAAGTATTCATCTCAATGACACGTAAATCTTGGGAAAAAAACATTCTATACATAGTTTACGTCAGAGTTTTAGGCGCCACCTCTAAACACTGAATTGAAAAACAGTAGTACAAGACTATTATAATTATCCAAAACGGGTCGCATATTGCCGCTGTTACAGTGGCCGGCTTGATAAACATTATCATAGTTCTCTACGCCTTATCATCAATGGGGGCAGTAGTTAGTTATTTAAAAATACCGTAAGACACAACGGCAGACAATCTTATCACAGTTAAATCTTAACGTTCACTCCATGTGTGGTCGCTGGTAACTCGTAGCAACAGATAAGCGATTTACATTTAGCATAAAGCGTTTTGCTAATACAAATATATAAGATGTGGAAATGCTACAAATATAAATGAATAAAACTAGAATATTCAATTAGTTAAATCATAACAACATTTTTGAACCCCATCCCGCTAATTTTAAAAACAGTCTTCTTAAATTTGTTTCTGCTGCTGCTTCTAATATGTTTATAAAACGAACAATTTACCTACGCGTTTTATAATATTTTTAAGGTAGGATTGTACAATGTTATTACAATGTTATTTTTTGACGTGTATTACAAAATTGTGACACAACTATATTTATTTATATTTACGAGACAAAGATACTAGTTAATGATAAGTAGTCGAGACGAATGTGGTTGTAAAGTCAAAGTTTTATGTTCACCTATATTATACAACCGATAATACTGGGTATCATGAATGAAAATCTCGGGTTCATTGAAATACTTCTTTCGGCTTTTTGTGCCGCATCAGGCCAAAAAAAATAGGTCCGTTTCCGGTCTCCTTGGGAAAAAAACAGGGTCGGTAGGTAGGATCTTTTTTTTTTTTTTTTTTTTTTTTTTTTTTTTTTTTTTNGGCGCCGATTCTGGAGACACGGTCGGGCGACCGGAAACGGACCTATTTTTTTATTTGGCCTCAGCATATACATAAGAAATTCACAGAGACAAAACACACCGGAAAATAAAGACCACTTCAGAATTGAATCAATTGATATCGGAAAACAAATTTAGCGACGAAAGCATCTACGTCCACATTTACGGTCGTTCTATGGGAATTGTGACAATTAATTTAACTGATTTTCCTGCGGATCAATACGCTCTGCTATGTTGTAAGTTAAATGCTGTTCTGTTTCGCTTTTATTTTACTGTAGCCGATTTGTCATCGAAAAGCACTATGAACATGTGTGCATTTACATTTGAGTCCAACTGTATTGATAATCAGGCCGTTCACTAAAAATATGCAGGTGGTGTTAGTCCGTTTATAAACAAAATGAAACAAATCGCGCTCAAGTCGTTGATATGCGTTGTTGATTTTGAGAGTACACCAACATGTCATTTGCCAACAGCGATTTGCATGTGCGTGATCAGACCATGTACACTAAAGCGGTTAATAAATTCACCAAATGTATTAACTACAGAGGGCCACACGTTGAGGCGTTTTCCATATAGCATCAATACCTTAGCATCGAAAACATTGGAAGCGTTTTGATAATGATCCAAGCCGGAGTTTGTGTCAGAAATATTGCGTCTCAGCTGAGATGCGCAGAAATTGTGGAGCAAATACCGTGTCGTAATTATGATAATTTAAATGATTACATGATATGGTCACTACTATTCAATCGCATTGAATTTATGTTCTGTTTTTATTTTCCCGTATCTTAACATACATACTGGTACCGTTCGGGAACGACCTTCTTAGCGGATGAAAAAGACAACATAATGCATACAGTCCAGAAAAGGTTGCTAGAACACGGGACGTCAGTGCATCGGTGCCGTTTTAAAGCCGAAATGTGTGTGGACGGTATTAAAGAGCAAGCAGTAGTTCAGAGTATTCGCACGTGAAATGTCAAGGTTTACCGGGGAAAGCAAGATAGGATGCGTTTGTAAGACAACTGTGGCTGTAATGGCGTTCAACACACTGGGCGGTTGTACATTGTACGACAAGGAATTACTTTAAAAAATCCAAAATGAAGCCGCGCGTATTGTCTCAGGCCTAACCAGATCCGTCTCACTTAGAAACCTTTATACTGAAGTTAAATGGTCAAGTCTAGAAAAACGACGAAGTCATCTTAAACTTATTAATATCTACAAAATGCATAACGGCCAGTGCCCCAATTAACTTACTAACCTTCTTTCACCAACAGTTCATGAACAATCCTCTCGAAATCTTAGAAACGCGGAAGACTATTCTATTTTATCAAGAAGAACTTTTCTTTATTCACGCTCGTTTTTACCATCTGCCATTAATCTATGGAATTCGTAACCCATTGATATACGAAACATAGACACCATTTCGAATGTTAAAACTTCATTGCAACAATTATTTAATTTATGTGAAGATAATCCCCAATACTTTTACATTGGGGATAGACACTCATCAATTTTACATGCCCGTTTAAGAAATAATTGCAGCAACCATAACTCGGACTTATTCATTAATCATTTTAAAAACACTCCCATATGTGCGTGCGAAAATGATCCTGAAAATGTTGAACATTACCTCTTTCATTGTCATACATACCGTTTGCAGCGAATAGCTCTATTTACTGCGCTACGATCGTTTCATCCCCTTTATTGTGAGATGCTCCTTAATGATAAGTTAAACAATGAAAACAACACCATCATTTTGAACGAAGCTAAAAAATATATTACTGCGACAAAGCGATTCATTACTTAGCTCACTTTTTTTCATTTTGCTGGACAGGACTTATTGCTATCATTATTTATATCCTTTATTGTAAAAATATCTGTATATTTTATATATAATCATTATTTTTCTTTATTATTATTAATATTAGTATTACTATTCTTGGTAACTACTGTTATTATTAGTAGTACTGTTGTCACCGTATCATAAATTTAATTATTGCGATGTATGTTATCAATTGTATACTTTGTAAATGACATCATTAATATTTTATGTAAGTCTGTCACCATTACAACATGTTAAAACAAACGCAAGGGAAGGACCCCCGATAATGTTGAAGAACTTCAGGTCTAACCCTTTTTCCATAATGTATATATATATGGACCAATGTATATATTTGTACAATGTCATAATGTGGAAATAAAATATGTTTAAAGTACAATAAAATCCCAAGCTAGGTCTCTATTGCTTTTTCTACAGTCTAATCAAGATTGGTCACTTCAAACTAAGGTTAATTATATGTGGCGTGTTCTGAGAAAACTGGGCAAAATGCTTGTGCGTAAAGTGTCATTCCAGATTAGCCTGTACAGTCCGCACAGGCTAATCCGGGACGACACTTACCGCCTAAACTGGATTTTCGCTAAGAAGAGACATCATTTAAACGAAAAATTCCATAAAAGCGGAAATTGTCGTCCCTGATTAGCCTGTGCGGACTGCACAGGTTAATCTGGGATGACAATTTACGCACAAGCATTTTCCCAGAACACGCCACATATGAGCACATCCATTTGACGCCGCCCGTCCGCAAACCGCTTTACCCAAACCTTTAACAAGGACTTTATTCGAGGGTTTACTTGTTTGACACCAATACTGGTTTGTAGATTTTCCTTCAGAGACCAGACACTTTGAGCGCCATTTAACGCTGTGGAAATGAGGATTTGATGGATTGAATAGCTTGTGAGCAGACTTCAGATTCTTCATCCGAGTCCGAAGACAAAATCAATTTAAGTATGTAAATTAGCTGACGTGAGAGCTTACAGTCTCGCTGTTAGGAGAAAAAGACGGGAAATCGGATTCGAGAATTGAACATTGGGTCGTGTGAGTGTTTTTTTTGTGGAGAAGAAACAATCTGTCACACAAAATGTTATTAGAAGCGTGCGTGGTTTTACTGGAAGCCTGTTTATATCCTTAATTTCATGTCAATATTTAGAGGAATAGTTTATATTCAAAATATATATATATACTCACAGCACATACGCATACGTTTAGTAACCTATCAATTCAAACTCAGTAACAAAATGACCAGGAACAAAGATATATCTAAATAAACTATAATTCATTAATGAACTTAAAACACAGCAACCAAAGGTAAAATTATGATTATTTTACATTACAAAAAGCATATTATAAAATTGTCTTTTATTAAGTATCTGGTATTTAAACATTTATGAGTAAGGTGTACGGGTAATGGATGTTCTGTTCTGGAGGTTGTTCTATGGTGGACGAATCCTCACATTCAATCGCCGCCAGCTGATTAATGCATATGATGCAATTGAAAACCATCCAGCAATGACAGATAAGAAAAACAAGAGCTTTGTCACAAACAAAACCGCAGTCCCATATCGGTTCAATGTTGTTGATTGAAGACCAGGACTACGGTAGGATGCAGATTTTAGTGTTCAATTATTTTAGGAACCATAGCAACCACAATATTGGTCTGACGAAAACAATAAAATAGCGTGTATATTTACCAAATGGTCCTATATAAAGACACCGAGTTTCATCAACCTAGCTTAAGTACTTTTTTAGTTGCAGAAGGATCCATATTCTAGTTTTTACTTATTTCTGTACTCATAGCATTTCAATTGTTGTCTGGCAAAAACTGGAAATAATGAGCATATTTCCCATATGGATCGCTATCCACATACCGAGTTCCATCCTATTAGCTTAAGTTCGTTTTAAGTTCGTTTTGAGTTATGGAAGAATAAAGGATTTTCGGACTGACAGACGGACGGACGGACGGGACAAATGAAAGAATGTTAAATTTCCCCCATGGTTCTCTATCCATTTACCGAATTACATCAACATAAGTGCTGTTCAAGTAGTCGCTGCATCCATATTGTAGTTTTCACTTACGGCTGTAGCCAAAGCAAGCATAATTTTAGTATGACAAAAAAATGGTCCTCAAATCTGAGTTTACTGAGTTTCAATTTCGAAGCTTAAGCACTTGAGCTACCGCAGGATCCAGATTTTAAGGGTGGACATAATAACAAAACTGAAATAACGTGCATATTCCGAATATGAACCTCTATTCACATGCTTAGTTTCACCAACCTAGCATACAATGTACTTACTCGTTTGTGTTATTTCAGGATCCGTACTTTAGTTGTTCGATAATAGTTTGCTACCATAGTATAAATAACCCTAGCAACAACAAAATGTGTGGTACGAACAAAACATTAAAAAACGTGTATATTCCACAAATTGGCTCTCAATCCACATACGTCTAAACTTCCTCATATCAAACTAGATTTAGTCGACGTCCCGTATAACGTCAAAGTGAAGATTCCGTCCCGATTACCAGTACAATTTTGTATATAAAATAATGTTGTTTATCTAGAAGTTTTTAATTTGCATGATCGGATAATTTGTCGTCATTGTTAAGACCCTCATTTTAAGTACTTGATTCCTCGAGCAAATGCCATGTGCAGAAGAAATGATTGCGCAAAAAGACAAGGTTGACTAAGTAAACTACGTAGCAAAAAGTTATCCGTTGAATAACCTCGTCAAGCAATTTATCACATTGTTTGCGAACACTGAGTATATAAGCATAGTGTGTGGCCTGTTATCTGTGTTATTTAGTTTCTTTGTTTGCACTAAGCGTTTCATTATGTATTGCCGTGTTTCAAATGAACAATATTTTATTTTATTCGACAATTATAACACTTAATATGCTTATTTAAGAGAGCAAGCAAAATGCTTGCATTGCAACGACAATGTTATTTCTTAAGGGAAATACCTCGAATTCGGAAAAGTTAAACTAAAAATATGGGGAAGTCGAAGGTCCATTCCCGTCGACTTCGAGATAACAAAGTTAGCTTACTTAGTTTCATCTGCATTGCTTGAGTACTGTTTGAGTCAACACAGTATCCAGATTTCAGTTTGACGTTTTTCGTTACCATGGCAAAACTGCCAAAAACAATAAAAAACGTGCTTATTCCCCAAATGGCACATAGTTACATTAAAAGTTTCATCAAACTAGCATCACATACCCACAAACACACAGTTTCATCAAAATAGCCAAAGTACTGTTGGTATAATCGCAGGATCCAGTTTCTAGTCCCCCCCCCCACCGGTTAACCCGGTAGTGCACAATTCAGAATACATTTAACTGCAAATAATACAAAATCGTCTACATAGTATACCATTACTATTATTAAGTAAAATGGAAATGGAATAAAATCAACTAGTTTGTTACAATCGTGTCATGATGTATTTTGTTCAGAAAATTGTATGCCCTATACTAATTTAATGCATTTAAACTGAATACTTGTATTAGTTTTAGTTCAGGAAAATAACGTTTAAACTGTCAGCTGGCCATACCACCCAAACTTATAAAAAGTTGTTATGCACTCTTTAACCGAATTTATATACTAGACGTATCAGGACTTTAACACGAGTTTTAAAAAAGCTCATCCCCAGATATCACCAAAGGATATTTTAGTGATCTAAAATCTCAAACATTGCCACTTGCTCTTTCGAACATCACAAACAAAATGAACGTGTTCCTTTGTATACAATATTGCAATCGCTTAATATGTGATGTCCAGATGCGCTTATAGGATAACATTAGAGACTCATATAAATATTAGTTACATCTTTAGAATGCATT
Organism: Dreissena rostriformis; assembly: GCA_007657795.1. NCBI lineage: Eukaryota > Metazoa > Mollusca > Bivalvia > Myida > Dreissenidae > Dreissena > Dreissena rostriformis. The sequence continues at coordinate 183,686 of VMBQ01000182.1, forward strand.
TAATAAAATAAAAAATAAATTTAAAAAAATGTTCTAATTAGTTTTGAACGAACGGATAATGCACGTATAAATATACATATAAATAAATATATATATATATACAACAAGAGATGTGTTTGTCAGAAACAAAATGCCCCCTTCTGCGCCGCTTTGATTTTTTTACCTTTGACCTTGAAGGATGACATTGACCTTTCACTACTCAAAATGTGCAGCTCAATGAGATACACATAAATGCCAAATATCAAGTTGCTATCTTCAATATTGCAAAAGTTATGGCCAATGTTAAAGTTTTCGGACGGACGGACGGACAGACGGACAGTTCAACTGCTATATGCCACCCTACCGGGGGCATAAAAAGATGGCCATAATGACCATGAAACGCTCCCGTGACTACAAGGTACACACCTTGTCAAAGACTTGACTTGGTGACATAGTTTCGACCCAGTTTGGGCCAATGTTAATTGTTTCTGAGGAGGGCATTACACTTTATTAAATCGACTGCTCGATGATAATAGGATTAGATCCGAAGATTCGTGCATTGTGCACCGACACGTTTTGCAAGCAATGAATACTATTAATGGATGGAAATTAATGATTTGTCCGTTTTGTCACATTGCATGACTACTGCTGCAAACGTAAGAGTAATAACTACATGTGTATGACAATACAAGAATATTTTACAAGGGCGAAAGTAGGTCCCAAGTTCCAAAGCAGATGGCATACTCTCCACTGCACTCCCCTCATGACGTTCCTAAATTTGTACATAACTATCTAATGAAGAAAGGCAAAGAAGACGAAACAATACATAAACATTGTATTATGCATGTAATTATCTGCCGTAATCCATGGAAACAGCGTAAATGTACGAAGTTTCAACAAACGTAATAAAATGACACTATTTTATTTAAATTTCTCTCCAATATAGCTTCACCCATTTTCTCATGTCATCACAACGGCTACTGTGTTAGGAAAATTGGCGAACTTCACACTGATATCTATATTAATAATGCGTCTCTAGGGAAATTATAAAACGAAATGTTCTGATTTCCTTCAACACGTGAGTCTGAAAACAGCACTTTGTATGACGTCGCAAAATAAACGACTACAGACACATTTCTCCACCAAACTGAAATACACATGTTAACAGAATATTGTATAGCGTTTACAAGTGTCTATATGACAAATTCGAGATCCATTTAGACAAATAACGTGCTATCATTACAAAGGTAGCAATGTGATTATTGAAATGACATTGACGCCGGGTATGCGGATACTTTGATGACGGATTGCACTTCGATAACAGAGAACAACAAACGCCACGCGCGAGAGGCAAGTTTCTCAGTTTTTTTTTCAAATTATATCCTAAAGATTAGTTTTTAAGACAAGACACATGGTCGAGTTGATAAATGATGTATCCTTTTGTATTGGGAAGACAAAATTTTACGGAAGAATGGTAGATTTTTGCCCTTAAAATAAAAAATTCGGTCGGAAAACAGCATAAACTGGATGATCACTAAACATTTAAACAAAATAAAACATCTTAGAAATATTGCAAGAAACTGTTTTGCTATTCCAGCATGTAAAGTAATCACTGTGCTTCAAATACTGAAATTTTGATAGTATTCAATGAAATATAAAAAAAATGGAGCATGTTTTAATAGGTGGTATACATAAAGTTGCAGGCACTTTGGTTACCGATAAAGGGCACTTCGGATTACGGACATTTTGAAACAAATTGGGCACTTATATAACCGAGTTTTATCTTTCTACTTGCAATTTTCAAATAAGATTAAAATGCTTATTATTATAGAAATATATTTCAAGTGACGACCGGAAGTAATTGTCTATATAATGAACTTGTTTTTTGTAAAGCGGATCATGTGTATCAATACAGTCGTTTTTAGCATAGGTGCAACGCACCTATGCTTAAGTTAGAGTGAGATTTCGAAAACCGACATGGAACGGTTGACCATTATGAAGCCTTACCTGATCACAAATCAGACGAAATATCTATTTAATATAGTATATAGTAATTCTTACAATTTTTCATTAAGAAACGTTTTTCTAACATTTTCTTCCAAGAATATTGCTGACACCGTTTTTAGTGCATTTTTCTAAGACCGTTTTACGTGAAAAAAACCTTCTAAGAAACTAAAACATATTTCGTTCGTAAAACAATTCTGTTCTTGTTGATAGTGACCTCACACCTACTTTCTATTTCCTTTGTTTACTGTTCTGGGAGAGGTCAAATGTTTACATAACTGAATTCATTAGGCCCTGGTTTAAGAATATGTAAAATTTTCAAATGGCTGAGTACGATGTGTTTTCTGATTTATGACATGGATTCTGACCTGCCTTTCTATGGATTTGATGAAGTAGACTTTGAAAGTAAAAGAGATGTGTTAATTAAAATTAAAATTATTTACTTTGAGCCAGAAATTAACGTTACGAGTAGAGCTAACGGTTTAAATGTGGCATCGAAATTAATGGATTCGCACGAATTCTGGACGAGTGTTGTGTCTGTAAAATATTAAATGGAAAGCTGTAAATGTATCAAATCGGAAAAGAAAACGGATGGTTGCATAATGGTATGCGTGAAATAATGTAATTCTACGTATTTATTTTCATAGTTATGTCATTTTGTAACCATTCACATTCGTCACGATTTGGAATTCCCGTTTCTAAAAATAGAACATTTTGGTAGCATAAACCAACAAGGGAGGCGACTCGTGATGTCACAAATCGTCAAAATATACTAAATAGTTTCCTTATATGTTTCAATGTAAAAGCGACAACTTTGAGCGAAAATAAATACAACATTTTGCACATAAAGACCCCCATAACCATACCTTTTCTTGACGGGCATTCTTAGCTGAATCGATTTAAGCAATAAAAAAGATATGTCATGTTCAAACCAAAAAAGAATTCGACTCAAATCAAAATCGACTGTTTTTGCACCTTCTTTTTTTCGGCCGTTTTCTAGTGGATTGTAACCTTTTGCAGTGCCATTTTTTACTGTAATCTCTTACTTTATCCTATTTCAGGGATTTAGCAGTGAACACCAGTTCTTACCCTATCAATATTTCCAAACGATGAAACCAGAACAACAGTCTAAAGTGTAAAACATGCCTTCGAGGAAAATATGATGATTTGTTTAGAGAGTACAGCCCTTCATGACTCGATTATTTAGTATGTTGTAACCAACATTTACTTCAGCAGCAACTTCCCTGTATCTTGCAACTATGCTTTCAGCGCCATCGGCGCTCTCGTTATCATTACTTATAGCAGGGCTCTATACAACGGTAGTGAAGGGGTCTTAAAGAGGCAAATACACCTTTGTTCTTCATAAAATCCTATGTCGTTGGTGCTTATTTGAATCGCATCATCAAGACGATACTAATGCGTAGCAGCATAATTAAAAAGGGGATGGAAAAACTCCCTTTATTTTGAGCTCTGCTTATAGGGAGCACTTCCATTTACGCAACAATGACGTTTGTTCGAAGTGCGAATCACCTCACCCTAAATCACTGTATTGGTTGAGTTTAAAGAAACACGGGTAAGAAATATGAATTAAATCGTAAAAACAACTGATTCTTTAAAAAGGTATGCGTACATGAAATGTTTGCATGTGATATTATGGAAACGTCAGTATCACTCAAGAGATGACTCGAAAATACCAGCACATCAACGCCCTGGGCTAAAAGACCTACCCGAATGACTATGTAATAGGCGACACAAATACATTTAAAACTGCAGACAAATTGAGACAATCTAGACTGAAGCAAAACCACACATGACATGAAAAAATTATAGCAATAAATCTGAATGTCGCGTTAAACCACACACGAAGAATAGAAGTTAATATTAAGTTCATTTAGAGTTACGTTTACCCTTCGGTGTGCTACTCTGATTTTCTAAGTACTTGTTCTTTGAGTGTAAGATGTTGTACGCAATTTTGAAATGCTCTATGCTTGTTATGTTTATTATGAATATCGGCCGCTCCATGAGATAACCGGATATCTCTGCGTAAATCTATACGTAAAGTGCCGTCCCGGATCAACCTGTGCAGTAAGAACAGGCTAATCCGGGGCGCCACCTTACGTCTTAATGGTATTTTCCGTTTCAAGAAGGTATGTTCTTAAACGAAACTGCATTGGAAGTGGAAAGTGGCGTTCCGGATTAGCCTGTGCGGAGGCTGATCCTGGACGGCACTTTAGGCAGATGTCAATATTCCCTGTTTTAGCATGGAATGGCCCAATTGTGATTTTAGTGTGTTTTTCTTTTTTAACATTATTATAAATCTGTATTCCTAAAACAACATTTACATTTGACCAGAATATGAGAGAACATGAAAGTGTGGGAACATGCTGATGATGAGCAATTAACCTTTAGTTTTTACTATGAGTAGATCCGGCGAACGGGTGACTCGAAAAGAGCCTTGTAAAGTCGAATATTTTAACATTTATCTCTATAAAACGCTGTTAGTAGATACAAAATAGCATGCAGTGTAAAACCGATCGTGTCGCGTTCTGAGAAAACTGGGCATAATGATTGTGCGTAAATTTTCATCCCAGATTAGCCTGTGCAGTCCGCACAGGCTAATCAGGGACGACAAATTCCGCAAAAATTGGATTTTTGCTAAGAAGAGACTTCATTTAAACGAAAAATGTCATAAAAGCGGAAATTGTCGTCCCTGATTAGCCTGTGCGGACTGCACAGGCTAATCTGGGATGACAATTTACGCACAAGCTTTATGCCCAGTTTTCTCAGAACGCGACACGATTGTACAGGATGTTATGAATGAAATAGCTGGTTTATCGAAATACTTCTTTCGACATGTGTGCCAAAGCAGCATATACATAAGCGATTCCCAGAGACAAAACACAACCGGAAAGTAAAGACTACTTCCGAATAAAATGATTAATATCTGAGAAAAAGCGACAGTCGTTCTGTGGGAATTGTGACAATTAATTTAAGTGATTTTCCTGCGAATCAATACACGCTCCGCTGTGATAATTTATGGCTAATAGGACGCTGTTCTCTGTCAATACTATCAGTGGACGCTGTTCTCTGTCAATACTATCAGTAGGAATGGAGTCACAAACGACAGCATTACTCTCACGATCAATTCAATGATATCTTTAAGTCATCAATGCCAGAGGGGCTTATAATCGATTTGAAACATTCCGAATAAAAAAAAACTAACATCGGTAGTATAGAATTTTTATTTCGCTTAATTAAATGCGATATCGTGACATTTGTCTATGCATTATTTTCCTAATGAAAGAGTTTTACAAATTGTTTCAGACCTTTGGGTTTTGGTAATGCATTGCATTGCAAATGAAAGAGTTTTAATAGTTGTTTCATAACTCCTTGTAGAGGAATTCCATCTCTATTTATATAAAGGCAATCGTTGAAAGTTTAATATGGTCACACACATAAACCATCATAGCGCTGCGAGGCATAGTTCCTACAAAGACCAAATGCCATAAGACACGGTTTTTATTTACTCACGAAATGACTCTCGGTCGAATCTCGTTTTTGTTTGCATTTCAGGCTATATAGATGTTATTATTTGATATCCGATATCGAAAGTCTTCACATATATTACCTACACACACAATTTCCGTGCAATATCTCCACCCAAACTAAAGTTATCGAGTGGAAACTGTTTTTTCTAATTTTATTGTTTAATAACAGTGACATTTAACTTGACACAACACGTCACACATATAATCCGGAGCTAGGTATCCATGCATGTTTGCTATTTTCAAACTTTATTCAAAATTGGTCAACGCAAACTAAAGTTATTGACAGAAAACTATTTTTAAACTATAATCAAAATTGATCAACACAAACTAAAGTTATTGACAGAAAATCATCTGACTATCACTTTGACGCCGCCCGCCTTATTATGAGGTTTATTATCCCCCACCAAAGGCGGAGGGATATTGTTTTGGCGTTGTCCGTCCGTCCTTCGGTCCGTCCGGCACTTTTGTGCCCGGATCCATATCTTGGAAATGCTTTGGCGGATTTCATTGAAACTTGGTATGAGTATATATATGGATAAGAGGATGATGCACGCCAAATGGCATTGTACACCATCTGTTAATAACGAAGTTAGGGCCCTTTGTATAAATTCTGCGTCAATGCAGCATGTGGGGTATACGTCACGTCTGTGACGAAGCTCTAGTTTGGCGGGGGATATCAATTCAACGAATGTGCTTGTTAACCAGATTTAAACTTCGTTAATAATCTGGTTACCGTAATTTATCCGAAACGACGGGCATAAGCAAAACATTGTCAACGGTCAACACTCAGAACCGCTTACAACCGCAAGTCGCTTAGATTTTTTTTTAATAATTATCTATTTGACATCATTAACTTTTATGTGAACTTCCAAACTGTTCAAAAAGCTTGAAATAAATGTTAAAACGAGTCTCAAAACTACAAAAACACGAATATTCAGCCAACCTTCACGTTAACCGATGATATGGTCCATTAGATGACTTATTTATTGATAATCCGACGGGATTTACACGTTTGAAACTAATAAATAAACGACGAGAATGTTATTATTTAACCTTATCTATCCTTATCGGCTAGAAAACGCTTCTTACCTTTATTTTTACGACTACACAGTCACTTACATGTAATACACGGGTATTCATTCATACACAATATATGTTGCACTTGCGTTGACAATTAAGACATGAATTCCTTAAACATTTCCATGAATCTCAACTAGCCATTAAAACTATACCGGTACTCTCTGGAAAAGTGTTCTTGCATTTTTCCTACATGTCCCCCAGTAAACGACAATAAGTAGTTTTGTTTTTAAAGAACTGGATTGATGTATATACTCATTTTAATTAAACAATTAACAACCAGTAAAATTAATGTTTAATTGTATCCCATATAGACCAGTTGACGAGTGACGTCACGCGCACCTGCAAAGTTTTGACTCCGCCCACTGGTTGGCAAAAAGAGGTGGAATTCATATCTATAAGCGCATATAGAGGTTTACATAATCATGTTGTTGTTTTTTGTTGTTTTTTTTAGATATTCATGCACTATATCAACTATAATGTTTCTTATTATGTCTGAATAAAACATTAGCATGAAAGGAAATGCATTTTTGGAACGATTATAGTGTAGTTATTATTTGTTTTTACTGACAACGAACTCGGGAATGGAACACAATCTACTAGCTCGGTATGCGGTTCCCACAAAAATCTCTCTACTTGGCACATCGTCGTGACCTTTTTTTACGACACAAATACTAAGAAATGGAAATTCGTTCAGAATAAATTAAATTGAACGAACGAACACACATAAGGATGAAAACAAACAACAAATAGATCGATTTTATGTACGCAACATATACTTAACTGATTTGAACCTATATATGTCTGCAAACACTAATATGGATTGTTTCACATTAAATTAATCCTCTTGATAAATGTAATTGTTTTTATTTAATTGTTCACAACAATTTTGACACTCTTTGTTTCAGCATGTTTAACCTGGAGTTTAATTGCCGCTTTGTTCATCACAAACCGATTATCTCGTTATGATCGGATACTGTCCAGACAATTCAAAGAAAACAGGGTGTCATAAACCACATGTGGTGTCTGGACCGTCTGGTCATTAAACACAATTTATGATACCTCTCTTGATGTCATCTCTTGGTATATTGAGCAGTCATTTAAGCCAAATTTAACAGCCAAAGTACTTAGCAGTCAGTTTAATAAAANTGCTTTTTGCCAACCAGTCAGTGCGCATGCGCAGAAAATCCCGAATGTAAACAATAACATTCAACTGGTCTATATTTATCCTGTTATATTTTCTCTCTGAGCACCAATAATGGTTCGTGAATAAATCTCAAGAGACAAGACACTTTAAGCGCCACTTAACGCAGCGGAAATGAGGATTTGATGGATAGGCTGCCTTGTGAGCAGACGTTGAAGAAATTCGATTTAAGTATGGAAATTAGGTGACGTGAGAGCTCACAGTTTCATTGTTAGAGGGGAAATTGTATTCAACATTTTAATACGAAATCTTGTGTTTTATTTTGGGAGAACATTCTTCGCACAAAATGTCAACAAGAAGGATACTAGTGTCAATGATAACCTGTTGAAAATGCACTGCATGCCAGTGGAAATGTGGAGGAAAAATATCCTTACGAATAAGAAATGTACCCAAATTGGTTACTTAAATGCACAAACATATGACTTTAGCCACCTTACAGAACAGAACCAGAAAATGAATTACCATGTACAAAAATACATCTCTGTCGACTATGATTGAATCGATGATTACATAAAACACAACAACAAAAATTAACATAACATTTATTTTATCATATATATATTACGAATAAATAGCATCACATTACATTGCCTTTATGAAGTCTCTGGTATTTAAAGTTTGCTGAGTTAGGTGTACGGGTAATGGGTGTTCTGCAGACTGTTCTAGGTTGGAAGAATCCTCACATACAATCGCGGCCAACTGATTGATGCATATGCTGCAATTGTAAATCACCCAGCAATGACTGATAAGTAAGACATGTACTACACACAATACAAAATCGTCTACAAAATATGCCATTACTCTAAATGAACTGAAATGGTATAAAATACACTGAATCGTTAAAGGCATTGCCATAATGTGTTTGTTTGGTTAAGAAAACTGCTGGCCTAACAATAATTCACTACATTTTAACTGCCAAATAGTCTTATTATACAATATCTTTGATGGCTTGTATTTAACAGAACAATATTGTTTAACAAATGAATTTAAAAACACCTGTTTTCTAAGTGGCTTTGTAAGAACGGATAATAAACTTCTGTATAAGCCGATTTAATCCAGAGGCATTTACGTGTCTAGCACCATACCGGTACCATTGACTGATTAAAAGGTAGGCCTTTTTTTTTTTAAATACTGTGATCGGGTATACGAACATTTGAAGAGATATCAGCACAGTTACTTGTTCAATGTTTCTTTTTATGTAAAAATGGCATTAATCAAACTGGCACCAACATAAATGCCAAGCTAAGTTTATCCGTCAGCTATCTACAAACACGATTTATTTATAATACCTTAATCTAAACTATAATTGTTGAGTGAAACCCTTTTTCTTCTTCTTTTTTTCTTCAAAAAGACAGAAACAGTGACTTTGACCTGCCACAACTGGATAGCCACGATAGTTATGCAGGTGAGGCTATCCCTTCTTAATGGATGTTTTATTATATGTTTTAACCGCACTTAAAATGATTGTTTTACCAATTTAATTCCATGTGACGATCCCCTCTGACTTAAACGTGAAAGTCAAAAGGCATGATCCTTTATGATACGCATTTTCGATTTATCGTATCAAAACGAAATGGTCGACAGACTGACCTTCCGTTCGACAAACTAATGGACATGTGCAAAGCAAGAATACCCCCGCCTCTGTGAAGGGGACATTATAGTGAAGATGTCTGGACCTATGACCATTGATGGTGACCTTGACATGACACTAGGTCAAACAATGTCTGTCACTTTCGCTATGCTATTCGAAAAGACAACCATGCTAGAAAAAGTTAAGCTCGACAAAGTGTAAGGGGGTGATTTCTTATATCCAGCTTCGACCCCAAACTGTAACCTTTATTTTTTATCTTGTTCTTGCAAATTACACTTCCTCTTACTATGTTTGTTCAGGACTGATTATCATAACTTGATCTTTATCCTTCAATTGTGACCTACGCATTGGGCCTGTGGACACTGTTCTAGTTTTAATCTATACATCACTTCTTCAGAGTTATTTGAAAATCTGACAATGATCGACAAAAGTCATGCTTCAGAAAATGGTTCAGGAAGGATTGACTAAATTTGACCTTTGACCTTGACTTGTGACCTTGAACTTAGACCTGGTTTTTGTGCACGAACTTCATCTCATAATACTTTTCTGCCCAGTTATATAAAAATACTCTCAAATGATATACTCTGGACAAATAAATCCCTCCGACATGATAAAATGAAGTTCTTCATTTTCTACAATTAACTAGAAAACAATTTAATTATTTTGCTAGTATTAAGGCATAAAACTGTTGTTGAAATAAAAATATAAAGAGCGAAGTATTCAGATACACACTTTACTGTGTTGTCAACAAGGGAGTATACTCGCATAGTCCACTTCACAACATTGTTGCAGTAAGTTCCCATATAATCTATGTAAGTCTGGCTTGCAGTTTACTTAAGTCAGATTGTTAAATTTATTGATAACACTCAGTTGACACTCATTCCAAAATTCTAGTCACCTTTGTTTGTTTGTTAATGAATTAATTTTGTATGCATACTAGTTGGCTGTTAAAGCAGAAATCCTTACAACGAAATTGTAAAATATCAACCATTTTGAATCATTGGTTTAAATATAATACAAAATAAGAGGGGGAAAATTCTAGTAGTGCTATGCTACTATATATTTGTTATAAAATTACTGAAAAATTACATATTATATTAAGTTACATTCTAATGCTGAGCCCTGCGTTAGATTTTTATACTCTGGAATCTAAAAAATGAAAATTCTAATGGTCTCAATAATAACTTGGTAGATAGATAGATAGATTTATTTCAGTATAATGACACAACATGATAAAACATATCTACATACATGATAAAATAGTAAAACAATAAACATGTATGAGAAATGAAACCATGTCATTAACATTACACCAAGGATTACACAAAAAAGAGAACTTAATCTCCATTGTGGTCCCTGGATATTGATGGTATTGACATAGAGAGGCATGGGATGAATATCACAGATTTGAGTTATGAAAGACAATCATTTGCATAAAAAAGTAGACATATTAAAATGTGGGTAAATTAAAACTATCTGGATCTAAAAGGATGATTACATATTAAGAAGATGAGTTTTAACTTACAACTTAAAAGTAGATATACTTGTTATATTCCTTAAAGCAGAAGGTAATTTGTTCCACAGAACACAGGCGTTAAATGCAAAAGATTTAGCACCAAATCCTTTGACTTTGGGTAAAACTAGACTAGAAACTAGACTTTAACTAAAACTAGGTAAATGTGTGTACTTACAAGAGCAAGCTATTGGCAGTGACGTTGATTCTGAAGAAGCCCAGTGATAAGACAGACGTTGCAAGCTGAAATTTCGGGGTCACATTACAACATTATTATTTATCTAAGATAACTTCAATGCCCAATAAAATGCGATGATGATTACCCAACCTTTTAGAACATTCAATAATAAGCACAATACTGATTTTTATTCTTATTTGAACGCCAAGTGAATAAATCAAATCAGGATACTCAGATTAATGTCTCATGAGGGACTTTAAAGTACAACACAGTGCAATCATTTTGAAAATTTCGCTCTTATGGGCGTAAACATTTTATAAACACTAAGAAACATATTTGTTTGATGTTATTCAAACAAATGTGAATAAAGTAAAAAGTCTATGATAGTTTTTCCCCGCTTCCTAAAATCTCAACCATAGCAAGTGTGATCCAATTACATGTCAACAAAATAGCAGTTTTCTAACCAAATAAGCAATTGACAAACCATTTACCTTTGATAAGCCACATATACGTGATATTTTTGCTTTGTCAATGTCGAGTTCCATAAGTTTAATGTTGCACAAACTGAGAAAAACACCAAACAGACCACTGAAAAATAAAGCATTTCAAAAAGTTTAGACTGCAAAACTGCACAACAAAAGACACAAATTAATTGAAAAACACCAAACAGGTTCAGGATGCAGAACTGATTCTTTTATTCTTTACTTTTATCAAAGCACTAGATAATATTATGTATTGAGTTTACCACAGACCAATTAAGGGACACACACAAAGTTGTCTGCATTTCAATCATCTTTGACAATCTACATGTTTTTGTTTTTTTCCGCTATCTAAAAAATAACAATAGTTCAGCAGTCAGAGACCTATGCCCCAAAAACAGGGCCTTGATTTTCACACTCAGTGTGACAGTGACCTTGACCTTTGACCAAGTGACCCCAATTTCAAAAGGGGTCATCTACTGTTAAAGGCCAATGCACATGTGAAGTATCAAGCCAATCGGTCAATTTGTTGATGAGTTATTGATCGGAAACGATTTTCACACTTATTGAGACAGTGACATTGACCTTTGACCTAGTGACCCCAATTTTGATAGGGGTCATCTACTTCCAAGGCCAATGCACATGTGAAGTATCAACTGGTCTACCGACAGACACACAGACCGACAGACAGACTGACCAACCTTCACCCAGCAAAACAATATACCCCCTCTTCTTCGAAGGGGGCATAAATATACGTTAGTCAGTGGACAATAATTTTAACATTAACTTTTGTTGAAACACTTCATACCTCAGTATACATCCGATGTAAAATTTGGAATAATAAAGATATGGGTATTCTCCAGCCTTCACAGCATCTCCTGAACAATATATTATTATAATTAACGTCTTATTAAAAACATATGTTCAGTAAACTAATTTTCAAACAAGATGTTTGTAAAACATGTATGCCCCTGACTTGCAGTAAAGTTGTTCCATTGACCTTGGCCTTATTTCAAGATTTGAAAATGATCCTTTGTCGAGACTTAAGAGAATACGTATTCATATGCGTAGTGTTCTGAGAAAACTGGGCATAATGCATTTGTGTAAAGTGTCGTTGCAGATTAGCCTGTGCAGTCGGCACAGGCTAATCAGGGACGACAATTTCTGCTTTTATGGAATTTTTTGTTTAAATGATGTCTCTTCTTAGCAAAAATCCAGTTTAGGCGGTAAGTGTTGTCCCTGATTAGCCTATGAGCTTTTGACTCTTCTTTCTTCAGTTATCTTGCAGAAACAAAGGTTGATGGCCTGACCGACCAGTGGACAAGTGCAAAGCAATATACCACAGCTTCATCAAACGGGGCTTCATAAATAATGATTATGATAAATGTCTGAAATATGTATACACGTTCATTGATTGACTGTTAACTATTGTTTCAAAACTAGTTAATCATGTTAATGATAAATGTTTCATTACAAAAATAGTTTTAATCATGAACAAAATAATAACAAAATTAATAGAAGGCATTCAATACAAAATTGTTACATTTTAAAAATGTATGAAGGTATACATTAACATTTAAAATGACTGAATATAAAACCTTACATTGTCCAACAAATTGTATATGGAAAATTTAATTTCAACCCACATCGACTCTAACAAATCAAGTAGAATAATACTTACCTAATAAGTAACTGGAGGGTGCCAACACTACGACACTAGAAGCAAAAAAGTAAGACTGGAGTTTTGTCACATACCGGGTACATGACTATACATACCCCTGCACTTATTCGTAACAGGAATAGCACCCATGCCCATGGCTTATTTCAAGTGTACATAACTAAGAAATAAACAAGAAACCGTCGGAGACGGGTGATGCTCCCCAAAGGTTTTTTTTGTCACAATATTACACTATATATTCAGATAAAACGAAACATCCTGAGGGGCATTACTTTGGACAAAAACATGTACAGTTTATAGATAATTTCAAAGGGCCATAACTCTGTGCTGATAATATGCACATCTCCTGTTGGTAGTGAAGCTTCACATAAAGTTTCATTGAATTCCCGTAATAAGTTGCTGAGAAATAGCTCGGACAAGAATTGCACTATATGTACAATGGAAAATTTCAAAGGGCCATAACTCTGTGAAAAATCATCCGACCAGAACCGGCTGATAATATGCACATCTCCTTTTGGTAAAGAAGCTTCCCATTAAGTTTCATTGAATTCCAGTCATTAGTTGCTGAGAAATAGCCCGGACAAGAATTGCACTATATGTACAGTTATTGGAAAATTTCAAAGGGCCATAACTCTGTAAAAAATCATCGGACCAGAACTGGCTGATAATATGCACATCTCCTTTTGGTAGTGAAGCTTTCAATAAAGTTTCATTGAATTCCGGTCATTAGTTGCTGAGAAATAGCCCGGACAAGAATTGCACTATATGTACAGTTAATGGAAAATTTCAAAGGGCCATAACTCTGTGAAAAATCATCTGACTAGAACCCGCTGATAATATGCACATCACCTCTTGGTAGTGCAGCGTCCCATAAAGTTTAATTGAATTCCGGTAATTTATTGCTGAGAAATAGCCCGGAAAAAAATTCTGCACGGACAGACGCATGGACAGACAGACGGACGGACGGACAGACGAAGCGGCGACTATAAGCTCCCCCCAAAAATTTTGGGGGAGCATAATAACTCTTGACTTCTTTCGCATGACACCCCATGCAATGACTGTGAACAAAATTAATGTACAGAGTCATTTAAATTTCTAACAATGAATGACATGACCCTGACAAGTTCATTTATGGCTATTTTTGACTTTTGAACTCCAAGTGTGACCTTGACCTTGGAGAAAATTCTTTCAAATGACACACAGTCCAATGATTGAGAACAAATGTACCCACTTATTTTAAAATCTCACAATGAATGACATAGTTATGGCCCGGACAAGATCATTTATGGCCATTTTTGACCTTTGAACTCAAAGTGTGACCTTGACCTTGGAGATATCGACGTAATATTTTCGCATGACACACCGTCCAATGATTGTGAACAAATGTACCAAGTAATTTTTAAATCTCACAATGAATAACATAGTAATGGCCTGGACAAGCTCATTTATGGCCATTTTTGACCTTTGAACTGAAAGTGTGACCTTGACCTTGGAGATATCGATGTAATTCTTTCGCATGACACACCGTCCAATGATTGTGAACAAATGTACAGAGTAATTTTAAAATCTCACAATGAATGTCATGACATAATTATGGACCGGACAAGATCATTTATGGCCATTTTTTACCTCTGAACTCACAGTGTGACCTTGATGATGCATATACCGACGTAATTCTTTTGCATGACACACCGTCCAATGATGGTGAACAAATGTGCAAAATGATATTCAAATCTCACAAGAACGACATAGTTACGGCCTGGACAACATCATTGATGGCCATTTTTGATCTTTGAACTCAAAGTGTGACCTCGACCTTGGAGATATCGACCAAATTCTTTCGCATGACACACTGTCCAATGACAGTGAACAAATGTGCCAAATGATTTCAAAATCTCACAATGAACGACATAGTAATGGTCCGGACAAGCTCATTTATGGCCTTTTTTACCTTTGAACTCAAAGTGTGACCTTGACCTTTGAGATATCCACGTACTTCTTTCGCATGACACACCGTCCAATGATGGTGAACAAATGTACCAAGTCATTTTAAAATCTAACGATAAATGACATAGTTATGGTCCAGACAAACTTTTGATTTAAAACACACTTAGTGACCCCCTGACCTAGTTTTTGACCCAGCATGACCCATATTCAAACTTGACCTAGACATCATCTAGATACAACTTCTGACCAAGTTTGGTGAAGATCAGATGAAATTTTCGGGACAGACAGACTGACCGATAGACATTTTAACTCAAAGTGTGACCTTGACCTTAAAGATATCGACGTACTTCTTTCGCATGACACACCGTCCAATGATGGTGAACAAATGAACCAAGTCATTTTAAAATCTAACCATAAATGACATAGTTATGGTCCGGACAAAATTTCAGTTTAAAACGCACTAATTGACCCCGTGACCTAGTTTTTGACCCGGCATGACCCATATTCAAACTTGACCTAGATATCATCTAGATACAACTTCTGACCAAGTTTGGTAAAGATAGGATGAAATTTTCGGGACAGACCGACCAACAGACGGACCGACAAAGTGACTCCTATATAGCCCCCATAACCAATCCCGGAAAACACAAGTTTAGATAAACCTGCTTACCACACCTATACAAACAATGCTGATTGATTATATCAACCAATGATAGCTTAGTTTAAATCATAACGGTTGATACTGTGTGTGATTTTGAAAGGATTATAAATGGTTCAGCTTTGTTTGTACCAGCAGATAAGTGTTTTTTTCCAAAAAGTTACTTTTTCCAGGATACATATATTACCAATGGTTATGGGGGAATAATTATGTCTTGCAAATATAAACCTCAGTGTGATGACAAACTTCAAGTTTCAATTTTGGCTTGAAAAATGATTTTAAGCATAAAAGAGGCCAAGTTTAAGTGCACATAACTCAGGAACATGTAGCTCACTGGTCATGAAAATTGTGTCTTGCAAACGTACACTTCAAGCGGCTGACATATCGCAAGTTTCAATTCGATAGCTTGATAAATGAAGAAAGTCGCTACAGAAACTTAGAACATTAAGAATACTTCTGCCATAAAATGGGCTATCATCAAGGGCACATATATCAGGAACATGTGAACGACTGGGCATCAAAAAACGTCTACCAATATCTGCAATTCATAGTAATGGCGTATTTGAAGCTTTAATATAATAGCTTGAGAAATGTGGATGTAGTTTTCTCAACAAACTGAGAACATTTTATGCTTTTGCCATAAATGCTAAGTTCAATAGCACATAACATGAAAAATATATCTTGCTTTGTAATGATGGCATACATGAAGTTTTGATTCAATAGATTGAGAAATGTAGAAGTAGCTTATTGTATGCATAACAAGAGATGTGTTTGTCAGAAACACAATGCCCACTAATGTGCCGCTTTGAATTAAAAAAATGACCTTTGACCTTCAAGGATGACCTTGACCTTTCACCACTCAAAATGTGCAGCTCCATGAGATACACATGCATGCCAAATTTGAAGTTGCTATCTTCAATATTGCAAAAGTTATGACAAAACTTTAATATTGGTTAAAGTTTTAAACAGACAGACAGAATGACAGACAGACAGCCAGACAGGCCAAAAACAATATACCCCTTTTTTTACAAGGGGGCATAAAAAGTTCAAGGGCAAAACACTCAGAAAATTGTGTATCACTGCACGTGGGAAGTGTGTCTTGCACATATACACTACATGGTGATGACAAGTTTTAATTGAATCATATGAGAAATGTTGAAGTTAATCGTTCCACAAAGTTATACTTTTTCATAGAAACTGACAGAATTGACATATTAACCAACAGAAAGACTCCAACATATCCCCTCTCAAACCAATAATTATTATTTAAAGGGACTTGTTCACAGATTTTGGCATGTTTTGAAGTTTGTCATTAAATGCTTTAAATTGATAAATATAAACATCAGAACTAAAGAGCTACAACATAAAAGCAAGAATAAAAGTAAAAAAAAATAAAAAATAGAGAAAACAAAGTTAACCATACCAGGGCTCAAACCACTGACCCATGGAGTAAAAGCCTTAGAGCCGAAACCACTCAGCCATCCATCTTCACATGTGTATGTGTGTAATTCAGAGTTTATGTTCAGGTTGTCGTTGGGTCTTTACAACTTAATTATGTGCGAACCTGACCACCCGTCTTCACATGGGATGCCATTTATTTTATACTTTGTATAACTATCCACGTGTTGTTACAAAATTTAACGATAACACAAAAAATCGATATTTTAAGATCATTTCCCTTCTGAGACGCTATATAATTTTATCAATTTCTAACGATGATTTTTGTAAATGAAAGTGTATTTTCAGTATAAGTCTGCAACATTAGTGTTATTTCCCCCGCTGATGTACAATGTTCATTTATTTCTTGAATCTGAGACAAAATATTGAAAAATCATATTTGTGATAAACTGTGAACAATAAGTCCCTTTAAGTCTTCAAACTCAATTCCTGTTCCAGCAATAATTTAACAATTTTGAGTAATGAAACAGTGCTGGCAGAAAATACCTGCCTGCACAGAAGAATCAAGTGTGACAGCATACATACCTATATAAATAATTGCAGTACAGCTTCTCGTGCTCACTGGAATAAAAAGAAAGTTTTTTTAAAAACACCAAAAATGTCCAGTTTAAATACATTGTATCAATACCTTAATGCCGTACCATCTATACACTATCAATCAATCACATTTGTAGAATATAAGATGATCATGTTACTTTACATTTATCCCAAAAAATCAATTAAAAAAAAAAAAAAAA
>VMBQ01000182.1:205463-268502 GCA_007657795.1 Dreissena rostriformis
GTGTGGGATGTGGTCATTTATTACATAATCATTCAAAAAAGAAAAGATTTGTTTTTATTGGTGGGGGGATTCTTGGGTGGGATGGTTGGACAGTCTTTCAAAAATAAAATAATGAAAATAAATATTTGTGTTTTTTTAACCATGTTTCAAAATAAAAATATGGGGGGGGTAGTGGGTTGAGAGGGGGGTATAGTGTGGGGTGTGGAGAAAATGAGGCAAAAAAAAATGGGGGGGGGATTCTAGGGTGGGACGTGGGGGATGGTTTGGGTGGAGTCTATTGCGGTATGTCAGGTAGGTGTTGTTTTGTCAAAGTATGAATCAAATCTGATCATAAATAAAGAAGTTATGGTCATTTTAGCAAAATTTCATATTTTGACCTTCACAGTCAAGGTCATTCAAAGGTCAATGTCAAATTCAACTTGCCAGGTACAGTACCCACATAATAGTAAGAAAGTATTTGAACTTTGAAAGCAATAGCCTTGATACTTTAGAAGTAAAGTGGATCTAAACACAAAATTTAACCAAACATTCAAAGTTACTAAGTAAAAAAAGGGCCATAATTCTGTCAAAATGCCAGTCAGAGTTATATAACTTTGCCTGCACAATCTCCTTATGATAGTAAGCAAGTGTTCCAAGTCTGAAAGCAATAGCTATGATACTTTAGGAGTAAAGTGGATCTAAACACAAAACTTAACCAAATTTTCAATTTTCTAAGTATAAAAGGGGCCATAATTCTGTCAAAATGCCAGTCAGAGTTACATTACTTTGCCTGCACAGGCCCCTAATGATAGTTAGAAAGTGTTGCAAGTATAAAAGCAATAGCTTTGATCCTTTAGGAATAAAGTGGACCTAAACACAAGACTTAACCAAATTTCCCATTTTCTAAGTATAAAAGGGCCCATAATTCTGTCAAAATGCCAGTCAGAGTTACATAACTTTGCCTACCCAGTCCACTCATAATAGTTAGTAAGTGTACCAAGTTTGAATGCAAAAGCTTTGATACTTTATGAGAAAAGTGGACCTAAACACAAAACTTAACCGGACGCTGACACCAACACCGACGCAGACGCCGATGCTCAGGTGATGATAACAGCTCATATTTGTTTTTCAAAAAAAAAGATGAGCTAATTATGAAGGTAATGTTTTGGTTATTATACTTTTTGCACAATCTTTCCCTAATTTCTTAAGGCATTTTCCAAATAAATACACATTATAAATTGTCTGATCTTACTAAGACTTTATATATATTCTACACAAATTGTACAGAAATATCTGAAATGTGTTTATGTCAAAAAGTACCAATACCTTAATTTGACTCGGACCCTTGTATATTTTGAAAAAAGTCCAATGCCACCTGAAAAAATATAGACAACACATTACAAGAATTATTTACATGGAGAAAGATTAATCAACACATTACAGATAGTGTTTACATATAGCAAGATTAATCGACACATTACACATAGTGATTACATATAGCAAGATTAATCAACACATTACACATTGTGTTTACATATAGCAAGATTAATCAACACATTACACATAGTGTCAACATATAGCAAGATTAATCAACACATTACAAGTATTGTTTACATAAAACAAGATAAATAAACACATAACAAGGTACTGGTTAAATGGAGAAAGATTATTAATCAAAAAATTTCAAGTATTGCTAACATTGAGAAAGATTTATCAACACATTATAAGTATTGCTTAAATGGAGAAAAAAATAATCAATACATTACAAGTATCGTTTACATATAGCAAGATTAATAAAAACAAGAAATGTGTCCACACGACACAGATGCCCCCAACTCCAACTTTGTCACTACATAAAAGCATAACCGTGTAAGTGACCCTGTGACCTAGTTTTTGGCCCGGCATAGCCCATGTTCGAACTTGGCCTAGAAATCATCTAGATACAACTTCTGACGAAGTTTGGCGAAGATCTGATGAAAACTACTTGAATTAGAGAGCAGACACCATGCTCAATATGTAAAATGCACTAAGTGACCCTGTGACCTAGTTTTTGGCCCGGCATGGCCCATGTTCAAACTTGGCCTAGAGATCATCTAGATAAAACTTCTTACCAAGTTTGGTGAAGATCGGATGAAAAACTACTTGATTTAGAGAGAGGACACCATTCTGAATATTTAAAACGTACTAAGTGACCCCGTGACCTAGTTTTTGACCCGGCACAATCCATGTTTGAACTTGGCCTAGAGATCATCTATATACAACTTCTGACCAAGTTTGGTGAAGATTGGATGAAAACTACTTGAATTAGAGAGCGGACACCATGCTGAATGTTTAAAACGCACTAAGTGACCCTGTGACCAAGTTTTTGACCCGGCATGACCCATGTTCGAACTTGGCCTAGAGATCATCTAGATACAACCTCTGACTAAGTTTGGTGGAGACCGGATGAAAACTACTTCAATTAGAGAGCGGACACCATGCTAAATCCTTAAAATGCACTAAGTGACCCCATGACCTAGTTTTTGACCCAGCATGACCCATATTCGAACTTGACCTAGATATTGTCTGGATACAACTTCTGACCAAGTTTGGTTAAGATCGAATGAAAACTATTTGAAATAGAGAGCGGACACGAAAAGTGTGACAGACTGACAGCCTGACCCCCTGATGGACAGTGCGAAAACTATATACCCCCTTTTCTTCGAAAGGGGGCATAAAAATACAAGTATTGTTTACATATTGCAAGATTAATCAACAAATAACAAGTATTGCTTCCATTGAGAAAGATTAGTCAACACATTACAAGTATTGTTCACATACATTAAGATTCATCACCAATTCATATGTGCAGCTGTATACTTATATGTGGTTTGTTAAAAGATCCAAAAATCCACCAAGAAAAGATTTTGCAACATGTTACATTGATCAATTAATAATAATTATATTTAAATTACTTGCCAACTTAACAGTTTAAAGTGAGTTGCTGAAAACATATAATTTACGGAAATATGACTAAATAAATATTGAAACAATTGTGAAGAACTTTTTTGTCTATATGGCACGCATGTATGTAATGATTAGTGATTCTACATATTTATCAATACAGCAGGTATCTATTGGGGCTATACAAGAATATGGAAATAGTTACCTGAAGTGAATACATATACACACATCCAATAGTAGCCACCAGGATGAAAATCTGGGTCATTCAGTCCAATAAGAACCGAGGACATTAGGAGAATCATCAACATTACATAACTGTACACGCTTGTCATCTAAAATTATAAGCAGTTCAATACATTTGAAGCATTATTTGAAGCGATTTTTTTAACACAAATCTACCAAAAAAGTAATAGGTACTATGAGTTAATGAAATGACTCACGTGGAAAATAAAATGCATACACTGTCTAGTCAATCAGTGATATTTAGTATAATTTCAAACAAATTGGTTTTGAATTATTTTAAGTAAAATAATGTTTACACAAGATCAAGAAACAAACAAATAACAACATTACCTGTCTATAGAAGACTACCTGCCCAATGCAGACAATCACAGTGATTAAATTGTGCAGGGACAAAAACACTGGCATGGACTGAAAATATATGTTTTATGATTAAGCAGATCTATGATGTCATGAACATGACCAGTACCCCGCATAGCTTTGTCAGTTATATTCAAATTCAAATAAGGCAGGCATGTATCACTGGGCATTAACAGTGTCATATTAATCTTCACATATTTTAAGTTTTAATTTTATCACTTGAGAAATGTGGAAGTACCAAAAGTTAGATCCAAAAACTGAAACATTTTTGCTACAGATTACATTGTATATCCATGGCTAAGTCCAAGTGCAAATAACTGAAGAAGGTTTGAATCATTACATATACAAGTGTCTTGCACATCTTCACATTATGGTGATGACATATCAAAGTTATCATGAAACCACTAGAGAACTGAGGAAGGTTTGAGTCATTACATATACAAGTGTCTTGCACATCTACACATTATGGTGATGACATATCAAAGTTATCATGAAATCACTAGAGAACTGAAGAAGGGTTATCCACACACATCCAGTATAAAAGGAACATAAATATCCATATATAAAAAGGATAACACATTAAGACAACTCTTAAGTTTTGAAATTAAACAAAATAAACAATGTCACAAACTAATAGCGTTTAAAAAAAATTACCAGTGTAGCCAGGGCCTTGGAACAGGAATAGATTGATCCTACGAAAAGCATCATACCAGGCAGCCAGCTAGCAATATCCTGCCTGGAAGAGATAGAAATGACCCTCGATCTGGGAAAACCAGGCTTAACCCTTTGAGCGCTGGAACCGGATTTTAAAGGCCTTTGCAAACAGTTTGGATCAAGATGAGACGCCACAGAACGTGGCGTCTCATCAGGATCCAAACTGTTTGCTATTTTGATAGTATTCTGTGAAAAAAAATCAAAGAAAATGCTAATTTTAGAAATTCAGCAGACGACATTTTAGCAGACGACAAATTTCCCAGCATGCAAAGGGTTAACTCATGTGCATAAAGTGTTTTGCTGGATTAGCCAGTGTCCACACAGGCTTATTAGGGACAACACATTCTCGTTTAATGACATTTGTTGTTTAGAAGTCTCTTCTTAAGGAAAATCCAGTCTAGGTGGAAAGTGTCATCCCTGACCATAATTTTTCACATGCATTAAGCCCTATTTTACCAGAGTGATTCTCAAATATTACCAGTCATAGAACAAAACAAAACATGAAGAAATGGAAATGTCTTACCCAACCTTATACAATAGATAAATTTAAATCCTTGCAACTGTGGTGTTGTCCAGCACAGCAGGCTTTAACTCAAATGATTTGTCAAGAATTAAAGTCTTTAATTCTGTTTAAAAAAATAATGTATCTATTTATCCACAACAAGTTCATAAGCTAGTCTAAACAAATGACTCCTTCTTGGAAACAATTTTTTTTGTTGCTGGTGGATCTAGGGACCTGTTTTTTCATCCTTTGACTGACCCACTGTTTTTCATAAGCAGAATATCTCATTTAACCCGGCTCCTAAACTGGTTACAAAGTGTACAGTAGAACTGATTTATTATCTCCCTTTGAAAGGGGCATAAAAAAAATCTAACCTTGAATACCAAAAACACACAAACTATACACACAAGTAAACTGTACTATCATGAATAACATTGCAGTCAAAGTGGAGTAAGTAAGTGTAAATCCTACATTCAATAAATAGAATTGCCTCACATGTAACATTAGCTAAATTTATTACTAGAGTAGTAAAAAGTTTTCAAGATTTGACCTGATGACCTAAGTTTTGAACGCACATGACCAAGATTAAAATTCTGCCTAGATATTCCCCAGATAAGCATTCTGGCAAGATTGAGTCATAATTGTGGCCCCCAGAGTGGTTACATTTTATACGATTTGACCTGGTGACCTTGTTTTTTGACACACATGACCCAGATTCAACATCAGAATGGAAAATGCCAAAATAGTCATTCTGACCAAGTTTTATCAAGATCGAGTAATAAATGTTGCCTCTAGAGTGGTAACAAGGTTTTGACCTAGTGAGCTAGTTGTTTCGGTCAGGGTGACACAGAATCAAACTTGGTCCAAATAGTTTACAAATAAACATTCTGTACAAGTTTAATTAAGATCAAGTCATAAATGTGGCCTCTTGAGTGGTAACAAGGTTTTCCTAAGATTTGACCTGGTGACTTTTTTTCTGGCGCACAATACAGAGATTCAAATTCGGCCTTTATATTGTCCAAATAAACATTCTGGCCAAATTACATGACAATTGGATAATAAATGTGGCCTTTTGAGTAGTAACGAGCCAAAAGTTGACACACTTGACACAAAGTGCTCAAGTAAGCAAAAATATACACAATAGTACTCCAACCTTGTCGCTGTCACCATAAGACTAGGCAGATGTCCAGATGCCCCCAGAAGACTCAACATCAAGAAGCCTACAAGAGTCTGCCATCTGAAACAGAAAGGCACACATGTCATTACACTGTCAGTAAAAAACTAAATGAAGTATTTTTCACTTGGCTGTGAACAATGCATAGTAATAGCAAAAACTCTTTCAAGTTTGAATTATTACAACAGTATTTGTTGCTTTATCAATACAAGAGCATCGCATACAGTACAGTCCACGCGTTTTCTGCTAGCGAGTGTAAACACGGAGTTGGAAAGCGAGGTGAACTCGCTAAAACGCTCGGCGTTCCGCCGCGTTCGCTAATACCCGCGGCGTGTATTACTTTAGCCTAGTTGGTAAATGCAGACAATTTCCGTTCTTATCAGGGACCGCCGCGCAACACCGCGTTAGCAGAGTGCTACTGGGCATGCCAAAAAAATAAAATAAAAAATAAAATCCAGTAATAATCCAACAAGACACCATTATTTAAGATGAATGTGTTTCGAATTTCGTAAACACGTGGACGCCATTATTAGTTACTGTACAAAAAGTTGGGAAATCGGCCTTTCTCGGAAAATCCGAGATAGATTTATTGGTCATATCAAAGCTTAGACCCAGTAATTTCGGCCATTCAGGACTCAACTTTCGTAAAACACGTGTTCCATTAACCGTTAAACTCCACCTCTGTTCCCTGCAAAAGATTCGAAAGACGGAGCTAAGCACGTGCAGTTACATATTTTGACGGTTGCTATTGAGTTATAAACACCCGATTGGTTTAGCGTGTTGATTGCCAAACAAAGGAAGCCAATTTTGTCGGCGAGAACGGTGTGTTTTTCATGCCTTCAGACAGGAAGCGGTTTTTCTATGATGACGTCAAACTGTCAATTCACACATATTGCGAATTTTTGCGAGACTTTTAATAGGGTCCTCGGTCATTTGTCTACATGTTCAGTATAGAAAAAACACCTGCTAACATGAAAACTTTGGATTAAATTATCAAAATAAAAACAATATTGCAAACTGTGATTNAGCGGATGCCAACGCTTGGCTGTGGGTGCTTGGATATTTTTTTTTTGACCTTTGACCTTGAAGGTTGACCTTGACCTTGACCTGTGACCACTCAAAATGTGCAGCTCCATGAGATACACATGCATGCCAAATATGAAGTTGCTATCTTCAATATTGTAAAAGTTATGGCCAATGTTAAAGTTTTCGGACGACGACGACGATGCGGAAGACGAGAGGGCTATGACAATACCTCGGGTTTTCTTTGAAAACAGCTGAGCTAGTAATTATATCGGGATCCTATAAGACCAATAGACTTAACATGTTTATATGCCATTTATTTGCTATTTATCGCTTAATGTGACCAATATCGTTAAAAAGGTGTTCACTCCATGTGCAAAAGTAATAGATGAAGAAGTACAGTATTTTGCAACTTAATTGTCATTTTCAGTTTTACATTCATATATATATGAGATGAACTAGTTGTCTGGGATCAGTAAACATCATTATGCACCAAAAATCTAAAGAAATACCTTGAGGCTGAAAAAAATAGTCTTATTGGCAACCCATGAGAAAGGCAAAAAACTTACAGGACATGAGGTCCGGTAACTTTTGAAATTTACAGAACCTCACCAGATTTTACCAGACCTAGTTCTTCTTTTGCGCAAACCAAAGAAAATACCTTTTATTCAGTTTATTGTTTATCATATTGACATTAACATTGTTTTAAACAAATTAAAATACAGTAAAATATTACCTAAATTAAAACGTGTTTTTTAAAAAATATGTTAAAAATTTCAATAAAAAGTGAAGAAAGCTTTGTTTTTGTTTTTAAAATAAAAAGTATTTTTAAACAGGAATATGAAACTCTATAGTATTCTGTGAAACTTAACAGCCCTTAAAAATGCTTACTTTCCCATCATAAGTTGAAAAGGTCAAGGAAAAGGGGAAGTTTGTATAGTTCCCCACTTTCGCTTTACAATCATAACAAGGATTGAAACTAGTAGAATTCATTTAAACCAATGACAAACTGTTGTGTTTAGCTACCATCACATAACTCAATGCAGGATTTGACTGGTTCTGAGAAAAGCACTTAAGAGTTTGTTA
Source organism: Dreissena rostriformis (assembly GCA_007657795.1). NCBI lineage: Eukaryota > Metazoa > Mollusca > Bivalvia > Myida > Dreissenidae > Dreissena > Dreissena rostriformis. The sequence goes on from VMBQ01000182.1 coordinate 213,485, forward strand.
CGTCCCAAGCACAGATAGCAATTAGGCTCAACTGGTTGGTAATGAACCGTTTTTTATCGTAAAACAATCTATCAAAGTAGAATTAAGTTTTAATTTCCAACCAAACCAAAGTTTAACATATCTATTTTTGTAAGAAACGAGGACTTCCCGACTTTTGGAAATGATACTGGACCTCAAGAAATTTTATCAGCAATGTCCGAGGTCCGACGTCCTTCGCATGGCTTGCTATTGGGCTATACAAATAACAACAGTGTTCTGCCTTAATTTCAAAACCCTTGCAAAACTTCTTCATAATCTACTGAGCCACTTAAGATACCAGTGCTCCAGCTAGGCCTAAATGGAACGGCGCCCTGCCCTGCCTTTCTGAAGCTCCGCCCTTCAGAGGCCCGCCATGCCCTTTTATTATAATTGATTAATCTCTTATTACATTTTTATTAATTTATTGCTCATTGTAGATATTTTATTTGCATGGTTTAATAAAAATGGAAATAAATATTCTTACAAATATTAACTAGAAATGGTGCGGCAAAGGCCGACGCGTATCCCCACGCCAAATGTTTGACCTTGGTGTGCCCCAGGGTTGGTAATGGGGCCATGCATAGTTGAGATTGACCGTATTGTCATAAGAGAAGTTCAGTATCAATTAGAAGTGAATTGGTGTAGAAATGAAGAAATTATAGTAAAAGGCAATTTTGGGTGGGTGTGACCTATGTGGGCAGGGCGCCCCAGGATTGGTAATGGGGCCGTGCATAGTTAAGATTGACCGTTTTGTCATAAGGGAAGTTCAGTATCAATTTGAAGTGAATCAGTGTAGAAATGAAGAAATTATAGTAAAAGGCAGTTTTGGGTGGGTGTGGTCTATGTGAGCGGGGCCCCAGGGTTGGTAATGGGGCCATGCATAGATGAGATTGACCGTATTGTCATAAGAGAAGTTCAGTATCAATTTGAAGTAAATCCGTGTAGAAATGAAGAAATTATAGTAAAAGGCAATTTTGGGTGTGTGTGGCCTATGTGGGCGGGGCCCCAGGGTTGGTAATGGGGCCATGCATAGATGAGAATGACCGTATTGTCATAAGAGAAGTTCAGTATCAATTTGAAGTAAATCCGTGTAGAAATGAAGAAATTATAGTAAAAGGCAATTTTGGGTGTGTGTGGCCTATGTGGGCGGGGCGCTTCAGGGATGGGAATGGGGCCATGCATGGTTGCGATTGACTGTATTGTCATAAGAGCGGTCCAGTATCAATTTGAAGTGAATCGGTGTAGAAATGAAGAAATTATAGTAAAAGGCAATTTTGGGTGGGTGTGGTCTATGTGGGCGGGGCGCCCCAGGGTTGGTAATGGGGCCATGCATAGTTGAGATTGACCGTATTGTCATAAGAGAAGTTCAGTATCAATTTGAAGTGAATCGGTGTAGAAATGAAGAAATTATAGTAAAAGGCAATTTTGGGTGGGTGTGGTCTATGTGGGCGGGGCGCCCCAGGGTTGGTAATGGGGCCATGCATAGTTGAGATTGACCGTATTGTCATAAGAGAAGTTCAGTATCAATTTGAAGTGAATCAGTGTAGAAATGAAGAAATTATAGTAAAAGGCAGTTTTGGGTGGGTGTGGTCTATGTGAGCGGGGCCCCAGGGTTGGTAATGGGGCCATGCATAGATGAGATTGACCGTATTGTCATAAGAGAAGTTCAGTATCAATTTGAAGTAAATCCGTGTAGAAATGAAGAAATTATAGTAAAAGGCAATTTTGGGTGTGTGTGGCCTATGTGGGCGGGGCGCTTCAGGGATGGGAATGGGGCCATGCATGGTTGCGATTGACTGTATTGTCATAAGAGCGGTCCAGTATCAATTTGAAGTGAATTGGTGTAGAAATGAAGAAGTTAATGTAAAATAACCTAAAAAAATGAGTGAAAATCTCTGACCCGGCGCCACCCCCATAGCTTTTGACCCAGGTGTCAGATCAAAATTTCAAATAGTGCAGGGACGCACATATGCTCATAGCTACCATGTGTGTAAGTTTCAAGGTTCTAGTGCTAATAGTGTAGGAGGAGATAGTGGCCAAGACAGACGGACGGCGGAGATAACCACAATATCCCCACCTTTTTTTCAAAAAGCGTGGGGATAATAATACAAAAATTAATATTCAACAGGGAGCATTCCAGATACGACCTCACACTCAAAAGTGTCCTTTTGACAAAATACTGCGCTTGAAAGTGCCCTTATGACAAAATAGCCCCCCCCCCCTGCCCTTTTCAAATCCTGGCTGGAGCACTGCAGATACAATAAGCATCTGCTAGCTGCTGATTAAAACAAGGAAATCTCTGCAATTCGAGCGGACAAAATGTCACACAGCCATATAGATGTTTATGGATGTTATTTAAACATTCAATGGTGCTTAAAAAATTAACAATTGCGGCTATTCTTCTGTTACTGTTGCCACTTTATGGTGTTTGATAACTGTTTATTCATTATTAGAAAATAATTGGGTAAGATAAACTTACTAAGCAGCTTAATGTATGTCTACATAAACTCACTGAATTCTTCTGTTCTTTGAATTAAGAAAAATGGGGATGAAAAAATAAAAATGCTAACATGGCAGAGCAAATCATCTGCCACTGTTAATGCTCAACAGTGGACTTTGCCTCAAAATCTTAGAAAAAAAAAATGGGAAAGGCTTTTTAAATTAATAATTGACAAGTAAAAATTTATTTAAAATGATGATATTTGTTTTTTGGAAAATAAAACAATAAGGACCATAGCCTTAAAAAAATTGCCACAGACTGCAACATGATATTTGAAAAATATACATACCCTTGAAATATAGTCGGAAACTGGAATTCAAGCACTGATAGCACATACTGAAAACAAATATTGATCAAGACTTAAATCACAGATTAACCAAAAAAATCATTTGGGAACAGTAAATGCATTTTAATACTGCATGTTAAGTGATGACCAAAATTCAACAATAGACAGAATGAAAACAACTGAAATGTTACAGATATCTAAAGTTATGTGTTGTGTGTTTGATGACACAATGTTACAGATATCTAAAGTTATTGTTGTGTGTTTGATGACACAAGGTTACAGATATCTAAAGTTATTGTTGTGTGTTTGATGACACAAGGTTACAGATATCTAAAGTTATTGTTGTGTGTTTGATGACACAAGGTTACAGATATCTAAAGTTATTGTTGTGTGTTTGATGACACAATGTTACAGATATCTAAAGTTATTGTTGTGTGTTTGATGACACAATGTTACAGATATCTAAAGTTATTGTTAAGTGTTTGATGACACAAACCTTGTTCACAAAGTGAGTTGCAGCAAACAGCAGACAATATATGGTGGAATGTTGGTACAAAGGCTGCATGGTTCCGTCCCACAATAATGTCAGTTTCCCATGATTTTCTGATGCCAAAATCTGCTAAATAAATTTAAGTTACTTTTATTGACTTTTCATACAAATTTATAACATTAATTTGACTCTGGACCCTAAAAAACTCAGAATTTAAGTGGAACAACAACTGTCCAACTTGACCTGGTGAATTTGTTTTTTACTTTATGTAACCAAGTTTAATCTTGGCCTAGATATGGTTAAGACACATATTCTGATTCAGTTTTATTTCCATAGGTCACATTAATAATCTTCTCTGATAACCTTTTTTTTGACCCAATCAGACCCCAAAAAAATGCATTCTTTGCTTAGATCCTTTAAAGATAAAAATACTAACAATTTCAATCAAGATTGATATAGAACAATGGCCTCTATAGTGTTTACTTGCCAAACATCAGCCATTAAGGATGAAATCAGGAACAACGAAAGTCATCAGCAAAGATGTCAAAGAAGTTAAAACTGGCTGCGTATGGTCCTTTACTGCATGGGGTGAAACTTCAAACATCTATAGGGCTGACAATCTTTGTGATGTACAGACTTGGCTTAGATATTAGATACACCAAAAACCCTCTTCATGACCCCCTCAATTTTACTACTACCCTGCTGATGCCAACACCTTTTAAAAGACAGAATCTATCTATAATAGGTTTAAATAGTAACAAAACCCTGATTTTACAGGCACCCCATTATTCCATATGTAACCACTAATCCAATACCAAAAGTATGAAAAAGCATTTTAAGTAACCCAACTATTGTGACCAATTTCTTTTGGTCCTTGACAAATAACATCTCAATTAAAAAGCCATTGTGCAGGATCCATACTGCATTTCAATATATATAAAGGGATATATAAAAACAATGCAACCGCTTTTGTGATTAGCACATGCACGATAGACTGTTACATTTGCATAGTTTGGGAAATTTATACCGCTTATAGGCAATAGATTCACCCAACAATTACATTTGCATTATTTGGGTAATGTTTACTGACAATAGACAATGGCTTCACCCGACAATAAATGAAGTGATTTTAGTAAGCAAATAATAAGTTCTGATTAATTATGAAATAAGACAATATGTTTGTAATAGAATTCAGCAATAATTTAAATAAATAATACCATGGCTGCCATTATAATATTTTGATATTGTATACTAACTGTTTTTATAATTTATTCAATACATTTGGGCGAGTTGTCTTTCGATAAGGGCGAGTTGTCAGAAAGTCAATATTGAATGTTGTACATAATACAGCCAGCTGAATATTTATGTTCTGCGGGTTCGCTTGTTTGATTGTTTATGTGATTGTGTTTTTTTGTGTATGTATATAATCCTCACAATCAGATAGCTATATGCTTCTTAATATTATTACTATAAGCATAATGAACCAGATGCAGGCCCTTCCTGGCCATTTTGGGAAAAAATGCAATTTAGGAAAAACTTATTGAATATAACTCTATATAATAATTCAAATTAAAAGAACAAACTCATATTAATTCAAGTTATATACTTTGTTAGATGTAATTGAAATAATATTGAGAACAAATAATCAATAGACACTTCTTTCTAAAAATAAAATATTTATTTTTTTGGAAATTGGGAAAACAAAAATTCTAATAGGGCATTTTTTTACCAATTTGCTTTGGGAATAGATACGCGGGGAAAAGGCCTGATATGATATTTGTTATAAGTTACATCTCAAACATTTGTTTTATACAAATAAGAATTATTTTTTTTACATATAGATGTAAAACAGACGTGTCGGATAGTTTCATTTGCTGCCATATTGAACCTATGTAATCTTTGCAAATTATGTGTGTTATTTCTTACTATTATAATTAACCTGAAATTTAAGTATATTTCCATAGATATTAATATCACCTTGTCACATAAATACTTTGTAAAAATTCTATTCTTTACTGGCATGTATTACGTTAGATTGAATGTACACTACTTATAACTGTATGATAAATTCCTATTCACATGACCTGTTTATATGTGTATTATTACATGGTTAAGAATGACGATGTACTATGTACAAGTCGTAATAAATTTCTGTTCTGTTCTGTTGTCAAAAAACTTTTGGGAGAGTTGACCATATTTTGGGGCGAGTAGTCCTGGGGCGACTTGGCTTTGGGGTGAGTTTTCTGGCAACCTTTTCGTTCATATCCGCAGATATGAGTCATATATGTTTTTACGACAAAGTATTAGAGTAACCTGGGCTTGTATCTAACACCCACAGGAACATAGCCGTGTTTTGTAATGATGTACGGGTTTATTTCTGATAGCTTTTATTTTTATTGTTAAACCATTATTGTCAGAGAAAGTACAATAGCGTGTCCGATAATAACTGAGACATTAAACAAACCATTTACATTTTAATATGTTTTGTTGCACTAGGGGTGGATCGGATACCGAAAGGACCGTCATACACATTGAAAGCATTTAAAGATTTACGTGTCTTGCCTTTTACAATGTCCATAGGTGGGACTTCTGACCCAGACGCATTGATACAGGCAGTTACTGTAATGCACTCGCGTGAGATCTAGGGCTGTAACGAATACACTAGGTGACGAATACGATACGTATCACAAATACAGGGTGGCGAATACGAATATTTATTCGCGATTATGAATTTCAATGAACAAAAGTAATACTGACAACTGAAATGACAGTATATAGTATGAAACTATGAGTATTTGTCAATATGATTAATTGAGTATCATTACATACTGAAAATATGAAATATAACTCTTTGAAATAACAAAACACTGACTAGAACTGCTTAAACTTTGAACACAGTTTTTAAACTTTTGAGAAAACATGACTAGTACCCATACAAGCCTTGAGTAGAACAATTAAGAGTCAACAGTTGACACATTAGTGACTGTAGCATTCCCTTTGCTAGGCTCCATGTTTGTTGATAAGTTGCACAATCATTGTCGTAAAGATAAACAAAAAAGAAATTCCATCTGCTAATCCTTTGTGTGTATGTTTGAGAATCAAATCACTTGTATTTACCTAAATAAACATTAAACAATCATCGAAAGATTTTTCAATTCAATGTAAATATTCAACCGGTGCCCGCCATTTTAGTTGCTAATATCACTGTGTAACATAGTGGGTGGGGTAAACATAATGAAAAACGCCGGAATAAGGAGCAGAACATTTAAATATAGGGGTTTATTGTATGAACCTTCATTTCTAAGGTAAGATAAGATGATTAAACTTTCAAACTCGAAACCACGTTGTTTGTATTCGTCAAATATTCGGTTCGGGAGGTGGCGAATAATGAATACGATTCGTCCACAGCCGTATTCGAGTAAATCGAATATTGGAATGTATCGTTACAGCCCTAGTGAGATCCCTACCCGCCCTGGGACGTTTCTGGCCCCCTTAGAAGCCAAAACTCGGGTGGGTTTATGTGTCAAGGAAACTGACATTTCGTCCATATTCTAAATTCGATTTGGTTTGTCATGAAGATTGAGTTGGTGCGGACCATAACAACTTTTCGTAGATATCAAGGTTGATCAATATGGAATATGTGTATGATGAACCCTGGCGACAAACTTTAATAAAATTACACCAAGGGATTTATCCAATTATTTCTCCACTACTGCAATATTTAATTCAGTTCGAAAAAACAATAAAAAACACCACAAGTTAAATACACTTTATGTGTAATTCATCATTCCAACTTAATAGATGTCTTTAAACTTGACTTTTTTAATTTCGAGCGACACTGTTCTTTCATCCAGGTCACGGAAGCGACACCACTCTCAGAAAATTCATCTCTTCCAATTAAAATTGTAGATACATTTTGTAAATCAACCAAACAACCATTTACAAATCGCAAATATCTTTTTGTTTATGATGTAAACAACTACCAATAAAGTATATTACAGCCAATTGATACGTGTATTTAGTCTTTTTTTGCGTCGTTCGAAAAAACCCGCGTGTCCGATACAAGCCCAGGTTACTCTAGCGGTCAGTTTTTGTAAACAAAGGTATCCGAATTTCAATGCAACTTCCGAAATATGCACTAGAACCAAAGTTAAGAAAATTAATTGATTTTTGCCAAATAAGTGTATTTCAGATTTATAAACTTACTTAACCTATGTCTCTGACGCAAATGATAATACAGAAGACTAATATTTAAGGCGAGAATACCGTGTTGCAGGATACAATTCGCCAAAAAGTTTATGTTGTTGTTGTTGGTCACAGCCACACGGCCGCAGTAGTCTCCCCTGCAGGTAAACGTCTACCACCGGTATAACCGCCGGCCGGTATACGCACCTTTTTGATTGATTGATTTTATTTGGTAAAAAATATGAACATTAAATAGTTACTACATAATGCAGACAATATAAAATAAATTATTACAGCAATATACATAGCAAACCATGGAATGCACACACAATACCAAGGATAACACAAAAAAGAGAAAAATGATTTTCACTTATTTCCATTGTGGTCCTGTAGAGTCTCTCAGGTAGGTTTTTAAATTATAACGTGTGTCATGCGTGAAGGAGGAATTAAATTACTGTGCCAGAATAGGTTTGAGGAAACGTTTTGTTGCTTGAACGAAGCGACTCAGCTCTTCAACTATTTGTTTGCAGTTCTGTGGCCAGGGATCACCAGCATTTGGAATGGTGGTAAGCAGCACCGTCTCTGTCACCTCTGTTGGTTTTATTCCGGTACAGGTGTTTAGGTTAGTAAAAATTGTCTCTCTTTCTCGGGTTAAGTTCTCACAATGAAGCAGGTAGTGTTCAACTGATTCCGGCTCGCCACATTCGCAAAAGGGGTCATCTGCTGCGCTTATCTTATGCATGTGTTCGCGGAGTCGACACTGACCGCTTTGAAGTTTGAGGAGCACGCGCTGTATTTCAGACTCGTTGAAGTCCATGCCTTTTCATTTTGGAACCTTGTTTTTATATCCAAACAGTCTCCTGCCCTTGTCCGATATTTCCCAACGTCTCTGTTTACATCGTCGTTCATCAAACACACCACAATCCATTATGTAGTCGTAATCCCCCTAGTTGCATTAATCCAACACCCAGCTGTTGACCCTCCGGTACGTATGTACTCAACAAAGCGCAGAGCATTCAAGAAGAACTATAATCCCCCCCCCAACTTCTTCGTGTTAAAACTGGCAATGTATCAAATGATCGCTTAAATAACACGATTGCAGCGGCATACACGCGGGGTACCCATAAACGTGGGGTACAAATACACGTGGGGTACCCATAAACGTGGCGATTGTCACCGTTGCACATAGACACATAAAAAGACACTATTATAAGTGATTGGGCATATTATTTACTAGTCACCGACTCCAAAGGCAGAGCTGAAATCTTATTAAACCAGTTTCAATCAGTTTTCACCAAGGATGATGGCTCACAACAGACACCATTACAGTAGTCTCGGGTTATGTTACTGAAAACATCCTTACACTTGTGATCGGGCAAGAAGGCGTACACAAAGCACTAAAGAACATTAAGGTCAACAACGCTGTAGGCCCTGACGAAGTTCCCAACAAAGTCCTCCAGACCTGTGCTATGGAGTTAGCCCAGTTATAACCGCTATCTTCCAGCAATCAATCAACAATGGAGAACTGCCGAAAGATTGGAGAGATGCCAACATAGCAGCAGTTTACAAGAAGGGAGACCGTCACGCAGCCGAAAATTACCGCCCTGTATCCTTTACCAGTGTCATCTCCAAATTTCTCGAACATTTCATCTGCCACCACATTCTAAACCATCTTGACAAACACAGAGTTCTCACCTCCCTGATTCACGGCTTTCGCTCTGGATATTCCCGTGAAACTCAACTAGTTGTAGCAACCCACGATCTTCTTAACTTTTATGACCAAAACAAACAAGTCGATACCATCATCCTGGACCTCAGTGATGCCTTCGACACGGTCCCACGCGGACGCTTGCTACTGAGACTTGAGAAATACGGAAACCGAGGTAACCTCCTCTCCTAGATCTCAAACTTCCACACCCACCGAGAAAGGTGGCTGGTTGTTGACGGTGAGAAATCACACCAAGTACCAGTGGGCTCCGGAGTTCCCCAAGGGACAGTGCTAGGGCCGTTGTTATTTTTGTGTCACATTAACGACCTGCCAGAGAGGGTGACGTCACATATCCGACTTTTTGCAGATGACCGTCTCCTTTACAGACCTATACACTGTAAATGGGGGATGGAATTCAACGAAAAGAAATGTTATCTTCTCAGTTCCAAACACAAATCTAGCTTCGTCTGTAATATAAACAAAGAAGTCCTCAAAAGAGTAAAAGAAAATCCCTACCTTGGTATCACTTTATCTGAAAAAATGGAATGGAAACCTATATCACCAATATAACAAAGCGAGCTAACTCTACTCTTGGATTCATCAGAATAAACCTCAGTCACTGCCCTTTAAACTGCCGCAAAAATGCCTTCCTATCACTTGTCCTTTCAAAGCTTGAATATTCCAGTGTTGTATGGGACCCATTCCTCCAAACAGACATTGACCGCCTAGAGGGTGTCCAGCGATCAGCCGCAAGATTCATCACAAGAGACTACCGCTCCAGACAGCCTGGCTGTGTCACAGAGATGCTACACACGTTGGAACTCCCACCACTCCAAGACAGACAACGCGCCCACGGGTTGACGCTATTGTACAAGGTGGTAAAAGGGCACGTACCGGCTATTTCCATTGAAAGCTACCTAAAGCCACTAAGGTCTAAACGTACCACAAGGGCTAAACCATACGAGGACTATATCCATCAAAACATAGTGTGAAACCTTGTGAACAATAATTGCAAGCGCTTCGAAACAATTCCAGCAAACACTGTCAGCTGTAAAAAATCATTCTTTGTTAAAAATGTGGATGATTGGAACAATTAAACTAAGTGATGACATTATGAACTCTCCAGCAATATATACTTTCAAATACAGTGTATCAAAACATCAATCGTGTAAAAAAAATCGCACACTCCACCACCGTCGAGTAAAAGCCAGAATTGGTTTCTTCGACGCACTCATCCAGATCCAGATCCAGATCGTTGATGATTAAACTTCTGTGTCATGATACAAATACTGTGCATATTCTTCTATTCAGGGGTCAACATCGCATTATTATTATCATACTGTCGTATAAACTGTTGATTTTTTGCTATCTTGATGTCGCTATATTAATTAAATATAATCATTGTATAGATTGCGTTTTCATTATAATAATTTCGCGTTATCATGATTGTACGGTCGAGTTTCTCGTTTAAGATTTATCCATGCATATGATGGCTTTAACGGGATCCGTAATGTGTAAGTTTTATGATCCGCTTTGCTGTAGTGATTCGAAGTTCCAATACATCCAAGTTTACAATCTTCCAGCACAGTTTGTCGTTTGCTTACTCTCACCATACACTCAAAGATGACTTGTAACGCAACGTTTAATATGGAATATAAACTAATAAATACTATTTTAATACATTCTAGAAATTTTATTAATATTGATCGACGACTCAATAAATTAGCATTCAATAGCACGCTAAAATAAAAAGGTTACAAAATGAAACAATATAAAATAATTTACTTTCAGTGAAAACCTCAATTAAACCTCAATTAAACATACAATAAATAAGTACAATGTATCTTTTTATGGTTGCTAAGTATCATGTATGTCAATGCATTGCTTTGAGCACAGATTGACTCATTTATGTCATTGCGAACTCGAAATATAAGCTTAATATAAGCTGAATGCCTTCGGAATGTTCATCCCTTCCGGAATACGGTTTTGTTCAAGCTCCCGAAGGCCACACACGCCTTAACACCGATGTTCAACTCAAACTTTTTACATACTATTTTGATGTGTTAACAGAGCAAACGTGTGTCATGTGTAATGTGATACGTGTGTGATGCATGTGTTGCACTTGCGGTACGAGCTTATGTTCAACTACATAGTTGCTATTACGATCGACCAGTCTGCAATCATCATACTGCGCACACACGCTTTTTAATGAAATGTAAGAACAACTGTGTTTTGATCATAGTATCCTAAGTTAAGAATAATATGCCAAAGAAAATCAATAGTGTTAGCATAATTTCATTTGCACGTTCAGCAAAAGGAAACCAATCCCCCAGGAAGGGCAAAGACGCTATGGATGTATGCTTGTAAAGTAATTTTGTGTTCTTCAACAACAATAAGCGAAATTTCAAGTTGATATATGGTGCCCTTTGATAATTAAGAATAAAAAAGTTTCTGATTAGAAGTTCCTTTAAGTACACATGTAAATGGAGTATAAAGTTGTAATATACTTTGTTTGTTTGGATAATAATAATAACGATAAATACTACATTTATTTTGAATATAAATAGTATGTCTTAGCAAACTTACTTTCTACCTTAACTATATTTTCAACTAAACAACCTTGATTCATTTGAGTTTATGAGGTTAAATTTTATTTACACGTATATGTTACATGCATAATGCTGGGTCAAGTGTGCGGTTGAGCGCTCTATAACCGGTTTAAACCCCAGTGCTTAGCATTGATCGTTCCAATGCGGTGACCTTTATTCTACTATGTGTGTTTTTTGTTTCGTATTGTGACGTACTGCACCGTTTTGGCAATTGGTCACTTGCCATAAATAAAGGACCACGGAGGTGTTTATAATAGGAATGCAATGCTGCTTCAGTTTCTGGAGTTCCACTTCCTTATATTGGAATCCAAGATTGTTTATTAAACAAATTAAGCGGGTCTATACAAACCACTGAGTCTTATTCCCATCATGTACTTTTTTACAAATCGAAGTCCGGTGGAAGAGAGTCCCAGTCACATATTGTGTTTGGAATAAAACTGAACTTCAATACGTTTGTTCTTGCCATAATTCTGTTAAAGTGTTCATTATACATATTTTTGGTATAGCGAATAGGTCGACTAAGTTGATCCAATGGTAAATTTGCCCGTGAATTCGGTCCTTTGTATAGTTATATTAATCTATTTTGTTTTCTTCTTTCTTTCAAAGGTTGAAGATCCATGTCCCTGAGAATTTTAGTCATAGATCCTGGTTCGTAGTTCCGATAATTAGAAGTAATGAACCTAGCTGAACGTTTTTGTACACTTTCAAGTTTTTCTTGTAAGTAAATTTGATGCGGATCCTAGGCCGCGCTTGCATATTCTAGCACTGGGCAGATTAAACATGTGTATGCCTAAAGTGTTACCTCTTGAGGGCACGTATAGATAAATTTCTTTTGAGAAGACCTAGGGTTCTATACGATTTATTGCAGATTTCATTAATATGTTTACTCCAGTTCAGATAATTAGTGATATTCACTCCAAGATATTTAATACAAGAAACGAATTTTAGACGAGTATTTGTCAATGTGTAGTCAAAATTAATGTTCTTCTTTTTTACGTGAAAGAGTCATCATATTACATTTACTAGGTTAATTGGGATCTCATTCCACATGAAGTGGCCCAATTACCAAGTTTGTTTATGTCCGATTGTAAATCCAAACAGTCTTCAAATTTATTGATTTCCTTATAGCAAACACAATCGTCGGCGAAAAGTCTTGTATCTGAAGTTATGTCCATATAAATGTCATTAATATGCACTAAAAATATGATCGGGCCTAACACAGTTCCCTGCGGTATTCCGGACTTTACAACTGAAGATTCGGAAATGGAACCATTAATTACAACACATCGTTTACGGTTTACTAAAAACGCATCAATCCACTGTAGAATGTTTACAGGAACGCCATATTGTGTAATTTAGTCTTTAATAATTCATGAGGCACGGTGTCGAAAGCCCATTAATGCAACTTTCAATTCACAAAATCATGGATTGAGAAAAAAAAGAGAAGAAAACATACAACAACAAACATTAGAATTTCCTGACATAGATGTAAACAGACGCCAGACAATAATTCAAAATATTGATCTTTGAGACTATAATTTATCTTGATCTTGAATACTAAAGGCTCCGTGAGGAGTTCGAAGGTTTTTTAATTGAATGTGGCGTGTAGCCGTGTGTTAAATTTACGACAATTGTGCTGCCGTAGTGCGGTTGACCTTCTTCCGCCATTGAGTTAGTTAGGGACGCAACAATAATGATTTCTATTCCCAAATCGGCAGGACTGACGGCATGTTCTCAAATAGTGCCAGCATTTAGAAATCAGGTTATCACAGTTATTCCCAAGAAAAAAACATTTGTACCAAAATGTAAGCCAGGGTTTCAACCATTGCCAACAGCAGCCATTTCTGCATGTACGGGAGTGACAGGTATCTGTTCTATTTATAAGTTATAGCACAATAATGTTTCTTACATAATATGATAATGGTGCTACCTAATTTACGGGCAAAAGCTTATTTGATAACCACGTATCATAATAAATATTTGGACATTATTGTGTACAAAACATTAAAATTGTTTTAATAATAAAGTAACTCAGCCAAAATAAATCTTGTGATTTGCTTGATCAGGGCTTTTCACCCTTATATAACAGGGGCCGATATTTGGCCCCTTCCCAATTTTACTTAGACATATTGGGCATCTCCCAAATTGAAAGCAATGAGCTCCAATATGATTAAGAATGCATCACAATGTTTCTTTAATACTTCTGCATAATGAATAAAACCCTTTTAAAAACACGGTCTTCCCAAAATGAGCAGTTATCGCGCATGAAATTCCCAATTTGAAAGGCTAGGGCCTCTTCCCAATTTCCTGATGAAAAGCCCTGTTGATGAAAAAAAAGCGTTTTACATCTGCCAAGCTTTAACATTTAATATCTCATAATTGTGTGCTTTTTCAGCCTCTGGAATTTAAAGCTAGTTCGGTGGCTGCAGCGTAGTAGATATGGTGTCCGCTTAGTGACTTGGGGGTCTCGGCATTGATCCCTTAAGTGGAAGTGTTCTTTAGATCACCCTTAAGATATGTACTTTTATTCCTCCATATACAAGATACGAAGATCAAAACACAATATAACTATATATAAACAATGGTTAGGTAGATACAAACATAAACGATATATATGGATGTTAATATCAACATCAGCAAAAAAAAGAGAACTTTATAAACATTATAATTTAGTAAAACTGTGTTTTGTTACGTAGAAAAGTCTCCAAGTTGTCCCATCTAGGAGGCAAAAGCGAAATTTTAGACAGGGAGCTCGGAGTATCGTGATATCACGATCATTATATAAAGTTAGATATCACCAGGAAATCTGTAGCCTAGCACCGAAACACGAAATTGCTAGACAGACGATTCCTGGCTGAAAAAAACAAACTATTTAAGTGTACTGTATATACTATTTATAAGTTAATGTAATCGCAATGTAATCATTTAGTGAGTCCCCTACTGTAAAAACATTTTGCAGACTAGTGATGAAAGTTTTGTATGATTGAGGTTGTCATAGTTTATATTAAGACACATCCGGAGTATATAATTGCACTGCTCAGAAAGGCTAGAGCGACACATCTGGTTGAAAGCACTAAGTCCGTTTGTGTCTATTATGGTATTCCATAACTGTTCACGAGTGTTAGAATTCATATTACAGAGCAGAATACGATGGTGCACTATATTCAAATTCACTCCATTACAAAGTGCACATGTATTTATAAACGCGGGCATAGTAAGTCGCCCAATTACTCGCATTGTCTTACTACATAGAGAGGAGAGTTCAGGATTATTTCTGGCGATAGTCCATAAACCACACACTCCATCAGACCGTAATATTGTTGAGCCAAGAAAGGGGTACTTCTCTGAACACTCTTGAAACAGATTTACATTCCTTTTTTGTGTAACGTGTCGGCGGAGCATGGTTTTCCACACACTTTTCACCGGGAACAGGCCTTCTGCGATGTATTGATCCAGGATGTGGTGTAGTTCATACTTGCATAATATCGCACATATGTCAGGAATAAAACCATGGTGTTGTTTGTCAAAGTTTTCATAATATAAGAGTCTGCTGTTAAACAAATGTTTGGCCATGTATGTATTTGGCAGGTTACAGAGTTGTCCTAGAAAAACCAGCTTTCTGTAATCAACTATTGTCTCCATAGGCATGGCATGGATAGCACATAAAGTAAAGTTAGTTGCAGTGTTTCGTGGCAGACCCTGTATGTGTTTTAGGCAAAACCTATGAGAGCGTTCTAGCTTAATTATGTCCTCTGCACTTATTGAAGTCCACAGTTCACAGCCATATAATCCTTTAGGTATCACAACAGAGTTATAAACTTTTATAGATGTTGATGGGTTGAGTGCAAGGGGAGATATTCCGCTATTAACGATACTCAGATATGTCCCTCGAAGCTTGTTGCACGCGTCATCAGCCATTCCTGTAGCACATATTCAAACCGAGGTGAACGTATGAAGATGCCTCTTTGATTGTGTGAGTACCGAGTTTGAAAATTCAGTTTGTCTCTCCCTTCAAGCGTTCATTAAAAACAACGACTGCACATTTGCTCGAGTTATATTGGTACTGCCACTGTTTTGAATAGTTGCTACGGATTTCAAGCATTGCATTTAATCCATGAACAGAGTATGACAGCAACAGCATGTCGTCGGCGACTGTAGGTGAGCTGACCCGAATATCGTACACACAAATACCAGCCCCAGATTTCTCTAAGGTACTGATAAGCCCGTTGATGTAGAGTAAGTAGAGCAACAGGGAGCTGCGTCCACCTTTCCTCGTGCCCTGAAAGACGTCGAACCACTCTGAGTGTTTACCCTGATACCGGATACAGCTAGACATGTTCGTGTATATAGGCTAGCACAGAATGCAATTAAGCTTGTGCTGTCAATGTCTGTTTCTGTATACAGCTTGTAGAGCATCCTTCGGTGCCAAACGGTGTCGAAGGCCTTTCTGGCATCCATAAAGCATGCATATAGCTTGGAGTACGAAAATTATCCGGCAAGTCACGACGTTTGTTCCCCCCTTTGTGCATAGTAATGATGACGCCACGCTTCAGGCTGCCTAGAAAGTGTCCGGTACGTAGCATCCAGGTATAGATGTTCGCCAGCACTGGGGATATCACATGTTTTGCATTTATTAGATGTTCATACTGGAGATTGTCATATCCACCAGCCTTTCTCTTCGGACACGTAGATATTATGTGATCTACGGTTTCTGGGAGTACACAGACTTTGGGGTCTGGCTTTATATTCGTCACAATAAAATCGAGTTCCGATGAGACGTGCTTTTCCCAAGTATCACTGCTCGTGATGGGGCTGATACAACCCCCGGAAATAGTGGTACCAGCCATCTGAGATACTGTCTCGGTCCCTCACCATTGTACCATCAAAGTTGATACCCGAGCTAAGACTAGAGCGGTTACGGTTCCTGCGGGCATTTACCATCTTCCAGAACTTGTGAGAGTCGACTTCGGCCATTCGATCAATTTCGTTATTTAAGTTTGATAAATAGATATTAACACATTTTCTATGCAGACGGCGAAATTCATGATTTGATAACATGCATCTATACTCCTTACTGTGGGTTATTCGACAACAAACCATCATTGAAAAGTATTATTTCGATTCTAACACGATTCTGATTGATTTGGTTCAAGCTTTTGACGTGAACTATATTTTTCAATACTCCGCCTTTCTTAGTACAAAGTTCACTATTCAGTGACGTCATTGAATCGTAACAAACATATGACGTTTCATTCATAAATATTTTGTAAATGACGTCACTTTCATTGAGAACAAAAATCGTAGAAACTAAATGACGTCACGTTTATTCATGCTACTGAAAAGCTGACATGCTATAAATGTTTTCTATATTACGTTTCCTTACAAATAGCATTCTTTGAAGGCGTGGTTACGCCACTTATCACCAACTATACCTTTTGTTGTTTCATTTCATGTATATACATGCTACATTTATTACATTTCTTCAAGAGCGGGTTTTAGCATGTGCATTTTACTGCAATATTTTCGTTATTTATTCGGAACTATTTTCGAAACATTATAAGCTCCGCCCATAATTATTGCAGAATAACCCACACTTGATTTCCTTCTTTGTCTATAGAAAAAAGTCGCGTGTAGTGTTAGAATCGACAACAAACTATAACGTACACAAATTATTTCTTAAATACGCATTTTAATCGCATAAAACTTGCATGAAATAATTTTATACATACATACTCTTCAAGAAAATAACAATTTCACCCGCTATATGCCTTCTAACTTCATTTTAAGGTCTCTTACAAAATACATTATCATTCGGATTCCTCGCATTTTTTTGCTAAAACGAGTAATAGTAAGTAGGTGTCATGAGGTCACACTTCATTTGCATAATCCAAAATTGTCTCCCCTGATATCCGGTTACGCGGTTGTTGCTACCAATTTGTCACTAGTGTTTTCCCCAGGAGGGCATATGGGCATGGCGCAGTCAATTCATGAACAAATACAAAATAACACCCTTAAGTGTTATTGAAGTATATAAGAATATCTTTCATTTCCATTCCATGCTGTTTCAGTTATTCAAACAGTACAGCGTGACAAACAGGATAAAGCAGAATATACATATGAATCTGATTTTTCAAAACCCTTACTCCTGTGGCTGTCATTGTCCCCCTTATTCACTTGTAGATGCTAACAATGTAAATAATTTTAAATTAACACCAAACTGAGCATCTTTGTACAGTTTCTGTTAGCCCTTAACCAATAGGTGCCGGCACTAAATCTGCTTTTTTGGAGGAGAGCTGTATCGGAAGAAGAAGAAGATTACATGTTTACACATCCATTAACATTTAAATCAAACCACGTGTCTTTTTTCCATTTTCGAACGATCTTTTCAAACATATTACTTTGCGAGTAGACTGAATTCAAATTTGCAAACACTGTTTTTGTGACCCACACTCACTGTGTAGATAACTCATAAATATTTGTTGTTTTTGTCTTAAACATGTTATCCATCGTTAATAGAATAACGCATTTCATTAATCCCTCCTTACTGTATGATGTTGGTCATTAACCCTTAACCTGCTATGTATGTAATAACTGATATTCATAAGCTTCATCACTTCTGAATAAATTTCAATAATAGAAGCTGAAATGGATGGTCTATTTCAAAAGGCTGCATTTCATAAATTATAAGACAGAAGTTTATAAAACCTATATTTTAGCAGAAAAGTAAAGTCCCTTTGGGTCTCAGTTGAGTACCTTAGGGCCCATGTTTAAATCAAGTTTTATTTTGTCGGTTTGAATATAATGCATAACACTCAACCCATTCCAAAGATGTTGGATCTTGGGCATTTGCGATAAAAATTGCTGATGGCCAGTATAATTTCTGAAACTGGCAGTCGTTGTGTCCTGCAAAAATTGATTTGTAAAAATAAATGTTTTGGTATAACATGCAAACAAACTATGTACCTGTCAGAAATATGGACTGATTTAATTCAACAATCAAATTGTGAAATAAGATAGAATGAGGGTTTTTTATTGGTCAATATTATCACACGACATGAATTAGTTTCCTGTCTTTAAACAAATGTTCATCGAAAGTAGGGAACCATGCAACCTTTGCCCTGTCAACATCTAGAGCAAAAGTTATGGTTCCAAAAACATATTGAGTAGTTCTTTTGTTATAGTTTGGAAAAATATTTTTATAAGTACTGTTGTCAAATGAAGATTGATATCTTTATATACTCTTTTTAAATAAAATAAATCTTCTTTTTTGTTATAATTAAAACTTCTTTATCGTTTGCATGTGATAATAAGATCGATAGACTTAAAAAAGATTGATAGACTTAAAAAAGGTATTTCCTTTTATTTGATTAAAAAAAATCAAGATCCGGTAATACCCGTTTTGGTCCTGTAAAAGCTACAGGACCTCATTTCCTGTGGATTTCTTTTCTTCTTTTGCATGATGTTACACACTCATTTATGAATCTAAAAAAACAACAACATTTATTTGCACAAACTGTGAACAAGTGCAATTAGTTGCATCATAAACAAAGCGATTTTCAACCTACTTACCACAAATGATCACTGTGCTAAAACAGCATGCTCCTTGCTACATCTGTGTCCTATGCTCAAATTGCTACCATAAACCCTGAAAACTGGTTTTGTTATACCACACCTATGTTTTGGAAATGTACGTTGTTAAGGACAATTCTTGATCAACTTAAAACTATTTTAAGGAGGCGGCCAGGTGCGGTTTTCCCACACCGATGTACGAGTTCCTGATGTTGCAGACTACCGTCGCCGGGGTAATGTGTCCAACACAGATAAGAACAAGGGCCAGGAGGATGCCAAGCTGTTTACTTACCTCATGGCTGCAGGTGACCATCTATTGAGCCACATTGTTGTAAAACTGGGCTTAATGCATTTGCAGAAAATGTGTCGTCTCAGATTAGCCTGTGCGGTCAGCACAGGCTAATATGAGATGACCCTTAATGCACATGCATTAAGCACATTTTTTTTAGAATGCATTTCTAACATAATTCTGTGTAAATGTTCATACAAGTATATGCCCCTTGGTCTCATACTTTTTATGCCCCCTTTTAATAAAAAAAAGGGGGTATATTGTTTTTGGCCTGTCTGTCTGTGTCATTCTGTCCCAAAATTTTAACCTTGCTCTTGCTCTTGGGGCTATGTTCTTAAAACGTCACATGTGCATGCATCTCGTTGACAAATACAATCAAACATGGTTTGCGGTCACTAGGTCAAAGGTCAACTTCACTGTGACCTTAACATTCAAAATATAACCTTGTTTCTAAAATAGCTGCCATGCGGCTTCAAAGCGCAGTAGGGGCCATTGTGTTTCACAAATACAGCTCTTGTTTGTCTTAGCCTGACACTGTTATATATCTTCAAAGGCTTCAAATGCTTTATAATTCTATAGGATATAGTCTGCTCACTAGTGTGAATCTCATGGCTAGTGCCAGTGTTAGTTTGGTTTAATTTGATGCGGAAATTTGGCCCTATTCCCAATCTCAAAAAGAATATATTTTTACCCAAATTACTGCCTAAAATTCCCTAATTGAAGGTTAATAATCGTTTTGTTTTTTTCAATACACAAATGTAGATTGCAACAATTCATTTTCCTATTCAGCTCTTTAAGTTGAATCTTAGTAGATTTTAAGATTGAAAACACGTACATTCCAATTTTAAAGTATTTTGTAGCAAAAAAAAACACAAAACCAATTTACCATTTTTTTGTCAAAACGATGCCATTTTTTCCAATCTGAAAGGCCTAAGAGAAAGAAAAACAGTGCTTTTGATTTGGAACTTACAAGTGACTTAGTAGTATTAATTTGTAGAAATCAGTCTGCTTGAGGTGGGTTTTTCCATTTAAATGAATATAATTTATTTATTATATTTAGAAAAGTATATACTATCTTATTAAATAATTCAAAATGGAGAAAATATTGATGAATAGAGTTCAGAAGAAGTTGTACTTTTTTATTTTTTTTAAAGATTTATGCAATTGCAAATAATAATCTTTTTTTCAAAAACTCATCATGTACACACGACTGTGTGCACTGTTAAAAAGTCCCCACTAATTGGTTCAGATTTGTTCATAGGACACATAGAAACAATTTTTGGTTCTTCTGCAAATAGGCCAGGTATCATATTTTCTTATGCACAGAAAAATATGTTGGTTATTGTATATGTGCAATTGTTAAGTCTTATTATTTAATAAATATTGTGTCAAATATCCACATAGTTGGTTAAAAGAATATTTAATCTAAATGTTGATTATAAAAAAGTGTGTTTAATGGTGTATTATGCCAAAGGTGGTTGTTAAACAAATTGGGTACAATCAACTGATATATTTTTGTTCAAGCTTCTTTGCTTTATGTTATAATGAGAGTGATTGTCTGTCACTATCATTGCATGATTAAACAAAAAGCAGCTTACCTTGCGAGAATTTACAATTTTCATCAACCTCATTTAAAGAAGTGGATTCTTGATTACTTCTAAGACAGCATAATTACTTCTAAGACAGCATAATTCAGTGTGAAAGCTTATTCATAGTTCTTTGCTTGAAGACTTTAGGGTACATGTTACATGTAGAAAAAGAGATTAAGCTAGTCAATTTGCTATGCAACTAGCGTAATGGACTAGTCATGTAAAAAAATAAGGCAATGTAAATAGAGGTACCATTTTCAAATTAGATCATAGTCATGTCTCAAAAACAGAATGCTGCTTTTAAATTTATTGATGCATAATTAAAGCTTTAGTTTAGTATCTTTGTTCTTTGTAATGCACCACTTCTGAGTTGTGGTCTTTCTGGAAATACATTAGTCCTTGAAAATATCCACCCCCCTCCTCAATATTGAATTAACAAGTATGCTTGTTAAGCTGTTAGAATGATATGCATGCAATCTCAGTGATTGAAAACTAGAGACTAGTGATTTTTTTTTAGAATAGTCTCAACAAATAAAAAAAGATCTCTGGTCCACATTAAAATTTGTTCACTGAGTTTTTAACACATGATTTAATTAATTTTATCAAAGATTGATGTTCTCGGAGACTTTATTTTTATAATCAATGGCACTGTTTTTTTTGTGTCTCTTTTGAAACAGACAACACCTTTAATGTGTACTGTCTGGTTTGCAACAACAGGTTTTGGGACTGCTGGTGTCTTCGTTGGTAAAGACATAGTATATGGAGTGGTGTCGTCCATCAGTGCCACTAAGGATATTCTAGCCCTGGCCAAGGTAGAAATTGGATTGTCTGATATACCAGAGGGCAAGACGATGCTCTTCAAGTGGCGTGGCAAGCCCCTCTTCATTCGACACCGGACGGCTGAGGAGATTGAGACAGAGAAGAATGTGGACCTGACCACCCTGCGCGATCCCCAACACGACACAGATCGCTGCAAAGACCCAAAGTTTCTCATCTGTGTCGGAATCTGCACACATCTTGGTAATAACTTTGTTGTTTATTTTTAACTTTTCTGTTAGACCCATTACAACTAAATTTGTCTATTGTGAAATAACATAATTTGGCAAAAGTATTTTGGTGTAAAAAAGAATGAAAAACAGTGTTTTGGTTTCTTTAGAAAGTGAAGTGGTTAAATTTCAGTGTTTGTTGGATCCATTGCTGATGGAACTCATAATTCTACCAGCTCAAAGGTCGGAGTAAAAAATTGTTGAAAAATGGCAGATTTACTATGATACCTCAATGCAGAGTCAGGTCGCAATTTGAAAAAAAAATCTGCTAAAAAAGCCGATTGTGTTGTTTTATATTGAACATTCTAGCCCAAAGGTACTTATTCTGATTAGTTTACCACCTGAGATAAAAATATTGATGTTTCATTTGTCAAAGCAAAGTTTTTGAGAGGAAACAAATTAAACTCAAACAAATGCAATTTGAAATTTTTATACCCCCATTACCATTGGTAATGGGGGCTATATAGGAGTCACTTTGTCGGTCGGTCTGTCGGTCTGTCTGTCCCGCTTGTCCGGGCCATAACTATGTTGTTCATCAAGGGATTTTAAAATCATTTGGCACATATGTTCACAATCATTGGACAGTGTGTCGCGCGAAAGAATTATGTCAATATCTCCAAGGTCAAGGTCACACTTTGAGGTCAAAGGTCAAAAATGGCCATAAATGAGCTTGTCCGGGCCATAACTTTGTCGTTCATCAAGGGATTTTGAAATCATTTGGCACATATGTTCACCATCATTGGACGGTGTGTCGCGCGAAAGAATTACGTCAATATCTCCAAGGTCAAGGTCACACTTTGAGGTCAAAGGTCAAAAATGGCCATAAATGAGCTTGTCCGGGCCATAACTATGTCGTTCATCAAGGGATTTTGAAATCATTTGGCACATATGTTCACCATCATTGGACGGTGTGTCGCGCGAAAGAATTACGTCAATATCTCCAAGGTCAAGGTCACACTTTGAGGTCAAAGGTCAAAAATGGCCATAAATGAGCTTGTCCGGGCCATAACTATGTCGTTCATCAAGGGATTTTGAAATCATTTGGCACATATGTTCACCATCATTGGACAGTGTGTCGCGCGAAAGAATTACGTCAATATCTCCAAGGTCAAGGTCACACTTTGAGGTCAAAGGTCAAAAATGGCCATAGATGAGCTTGTCCGGGCCATAGCTATGTTGTTCATTGTGAGACTTTGAAATCAATTGGCACATTTGTTTGCAATCATGCGAAGGTGTGTTGCGCGAAAGAATTACGTCTATATCTCCAAGGTCAAGGTCACACTTTGAGGTCAAAAATGGCCATAAATGAGCTTGTCCGGGCCATAACTATGTGGTTCATCAAGGGATTTTAAAATCATTTGGCACATTTGTTCACCATCATTGGACAGTGTGTTGCGCGAAAGAATTACGTCAATATCTCCAAGGTCAAGGTCACACTTTGATGTCAAAGGTTAAAAATGTCCATAAATGAGCTTGTCCGGGCCATAGCTATGTTGTTCATTGTGAGGCTTTGAAATCAATTGGCACATTTGTTCACCATCATTGGACGGTGTGTCGCGCGAAAGAATTACGTCAATATCTCAAAGGTCAAGGTCACACATGAGTTCAAAGGTAAAAAATAGCCATAGTTGAGCTTGTCCAGGCCATTACTATGTCGTTCATTGTGGGATTTTGAAATCAATTGGCACATTTGTTAACCATTATTGGACGGTGTGTTGCGCGATAAAATTACGTCGATATCTCCAAGGTCAAGGTCACACTTTGAGTTCAAAGGTCAAAAATGGCCATAAATAAGCTTGTCTGGGCCATAACTATGTCATTCATTGTGAGATTTTAATATTACTCTCCACATTAATTTTGTTCACAGGCATTGGATGGCGTATCATGCCAAAGAATTCAAGATTTCAAAGGTCAAAATGGCCATAAATGATAATGGCATAATAATTCTTAAAAATTGCCATAAATAAGCTTCTCTTGTTTTGTGAGACAGCATGCAAAATATTCTGTGTCAATGCAGCATGTGGGGGTATACGTCACGTCAGTGACAAAGCTCTAGTTATATTTACTCTTACTTTTGCCCGATTTGCATAAATTGTTTGTACATGTTTCAATAATCAAAATTTAAATTTACTTGACAATTTGGTCAATTAAATTTAATAAGAACAGTGCCCGTTGCACTCACACATAGTCATACATTTAACACACGTTCAAAGGGAATATCACTGTCATGACTGGATGTCAAATAGAGGAATATCCCACAATTCACATAAGCACGTCACATTGACACATGCATGGTGAACCTGTGTGTTTTCGTCCAAAAATTGTGTTTATGAAATTCTTAATAAATTTACAATCAATCTATTACTTTGAAAAATGTAAGTAGTTTGTGTTTATTGTCCCCTACCGGTTTCACCAGAGGGGACTTACGGTTTGCGCTCTGTCCATCCATCTGTCTCTCTGTCACCCTTTTCTGGATTCTGCGATAACTTTAAAAGTTCTTCATATTCTTTCATGAAATTTGAAACATGGACAGATGCCAATATGGAGATTATGCACGTCAATTCATTTTGTTCCTACGTCAAGAATTCTGGTTGCTATGGCAACAAATACTAAAAAAAAATCACAGTGGTGGAGCTTGTAGGGGACATCATTGCTTGGCAATAGCTTGTTATGCATTAAATGATTATGAAGTGAAGAGAAATTTAATTTTTAGGTTGTAATGCCCCAAGATCAAATTGTAATAAAATGTCCATATTTTGATATGACAAATTATGGCATGTATCATTGTAGCCACATCAAAAGTTGATACTGTAATTTTAAATGATTTTTTTTTAAATAAAAAAAAAATCTTGACTTTTGACTGAGTATCTAAGGTTACTTTAAACATAAGTTTAATATTAATAACTGACCCTAAAAGATTCAAAACGTTCACAAATAAGAAAATGTACTGGGTGTTTCAACTCTGGGCTAGAAATGTTTAATTTCTCAGACAATATCTCAAAACTGTGTAATTCAAGGAGGAAATAAATATTCGTTTATAAAAGGAAAACATTTGAACTGTCATTTGAGAAAATGATTATATATTTATATAATTATACCCCCATTACCATTGATAATGGGGGCTATATAGGAGTCACTTTGTCGGTCGGTCTGACGGTCGTTGGTCTGTCTGTCCTGAAAATTTCATCCGATCTTCACCAAACTTGGTCAAAAGTTGTATCTGGATGATGTCTAGGTTACGTTTGAATATGGGTCATGCCAGGTCAAAAACTAGGTCACGTGGTCACTAAGTGCGTTTTAAACCAAAAGTTTGTCCGGACCATAACTATGTCATTTATCTTTAGATTTTAAAAGGACTTGGTCCATTTGTTCACCATCATTGGGCGGTGTGTCATGCGAAAGAAGTAAGTCGATATCTCCAAGGTCAAGGTCACACTTTGAGTTCAAAGGTCAAATTGGCCATTAATGAGCTTGTCTGGGCCATTACTATGTTGTTCATTGTGAGATTTTAAAATCATTTGGCACATTTGTTCACCATCATAAGACAGTGTGTCATGCGAAAGAATTACGTGGATATATCCAAGGTCAAGGTCACACTTTGAGTTCAAAGGTCAAAAATGTCCATAAATGAGCTTGTCAGGGCCATAACTATGTCGTTCATTGTAAGATTTTAAAATAATTTGGTGCAATTGTTCACAATCATTGGATGGTGTGTCATGCGGAAGAATTATGTCATGTCTGCAATGTCAAGGTCACACTTTGAGTTCAAAGGTCAAAAATGGCCATAAATGATCTTGTCCAGGCCATAACTATGTCATTCATTGTGACATTTTAAAATTGCTCGGTACATTTGTTCACAATTATTGGACGGTGTGTCATACGAAAGAATTACGTGGATATCTCCAAGGTCAAGGTCACTTATTGAGTTCGAAGGTAAAAAATGGCCATAAATGATCTTGTCCAGGCCATAACTATGTCATTCATCGTGAGATTTTAAAATTACTCTGTACATTTGTTTACAATCATTGGACGGTGTGTCATGCGAAAGAATTACGTCGATATCTCCAAGGTCAAGGTCACACTTAGAGTTCAAAAGTCAAAAATGGCCATAAATGAGCTTGTCCGGGCCATTACTATGTCATTCATTGTGAGATTTTAAAATGACTCCGTATACTAATTTTGTTCACAGTCATTCGACAGCGTGTCATGCGAAAGAATTCAAGAGTTCAAAGGTCAAAATGGCCATAAATGATAATGGCATAATAATTCTTAAAAATCGCCATAAATGAGCTTCTCTTGTTTTGTGAAGACAGCATGCATAATATTCTGTGTCAATGCAGCATGTGGAGGTATACGTCACATCTGTGACAAAAATCTAGTTTTTGTCTTGTCCAAGTCTGTTATATACAAAAGGTGATCAAATTTATGAATTTTAAATCAAGTTCGCTATAAATATGTTATAACTTTTAACGCAATATTTTGCATGAAGAAAAAACAATAGAAATATATTGCTACATAATAGTTCCATAAAAAGGGCATTTACTTGCCAAAACTCAAAAATGTATTCCTTTCATTAATTTTGCTCCCTCAAAATTTTTGGAGAGAGCATATAGTGGCCGCTTCGTCTGTCCGTGCGTGCGTCCGTCCGTGCACAATTTTTGTCGGGGCTATTTCGCAGCAATTAATGACCAGAATTCTATTAAACACATGGGAAGTTTCACTACCAAGAGGAGATGTGCATATTATCAGCCGGTTCTGGTCAGGTGGTTTTTCACATAGTTATGGCCCTTTGAAATTTTCCATTAACAGTACATATAGTGCAATTCTTGTCCGGGCTATTTCTCGGCAACTAATGACCGGAGTTCAATGAAACTTTATGGGAAGCTTCACTACCAAGAGGAGATGTACATATTATCAGCGGATTCTAGTCAGATGATTTTTCACAGAGTTATGACCCTTTGAAATTTTCCATAAACTGTACATATAGTGCAATTCTTGTCCGGGCTATTTCTCAGCAACTAATGACTGGAATTCAATGAAACTGTATGGGAAGCTTCACTACCTAAAGGAGATGTGCATATAATCAGATTTTTCACAGGGTTATTATTTTGTCCAAAGTTATGCCCCTAAAGACGTTTCCTTTTATCTGAATATATAGTGCAATATTGTGACAAAAAACACTTTGGGGAGCATCACCCGTCTCAGACAGTTTCTTGTTTTTATCTAAGGGCATTCTATAAAACTTATGTTGATAAACTCAAGCTTATTGGCTGCCGGTCTGTTTCAGGTTGTGTGCCAGTGTCCGAGGCTGGTGATTACAACGGTTACTACTGTCCATGTCACGGGTCCCACTATGATGCCTCGGGCAGAATTCGGAAGGGTCCAGCACCTCTCAACCTGGATGTACCGTTCTACGAGTTTACAGAGGAAAATTCAGTTGTTGTAGGATAAAACTAGGCTGTTTTAATGAGACACTAAACATTATTTACTCAAATAATTAAGGGCACCAGCTATACAAATGTTGTAAGAAAGTATGATTGATTACTAACTAATTTGTCTTAAGAACTTGTCTTATTTATTTTGAATCAAACTGGACTTGGAGAATGTTGCTGTTTTTATGAGCCTCGGTTTCTGTATTGTAATAAATTTTGAAATGTTAAATATTATTATTCTTGGCCGTTTTTATCCTGAAAAATTAATGCAAAAGCCCCTGTTCACCAAAATTAATTAAATGATCTTTCTTTTGGGAAAACTGGGCTTAATACTTGTGCACAATATGTCCCAGATTAGCATGTGCAGTCAGCACAGGCTTATCAGGAAAAACACTTTCTGCTTTAATGTTTTTTTTTTTTTTTTTTTTTTAAGGAAGTCTCTTGTTGGCGAAAATCCACTTAGTTAGTGTCATCCCTGATCAGCCTGTGAATGTGCATGAAGCTCTGTTTTCCCAGAGTGAGGCTTATATACATGTATGTTAATATGTCAATGAAGGAAAATGTCATTTATGTCACTGAACACTGTTTCAATCATAAGAAATACATGTTATAATTTTTATGTTGAATGGCGCTTTTAAACAAAACAAAAGACATCCATAATTGTTGCGGTCCGCTACAGATATTGTTCACCAGAGCTGAAAATGGATTAACAAAATATGAAATTCTGTCTGCAAATGCAAGGGTCATGGGTTTACTATTTGGTGTATAACATTTAACACTGGTCAATGACCAATAGCCAAAGGAATATTCAACATAAATACTGTTAGAGCGGATTTGGTTATTACCGGACATTTAAGTTGCAAATGCATACTGTTCGGTAATAGAATCAGTGTATCTTAATCTGTGTTGTAACAAACTTATTATTATTATCCCTCCACCAGAGGCAGGGTTGGCACGAAAAACCCGCCCCCGGGAAAACCGGGTTTTTCCCGCCCCGGACAATACTCTGAAAGTGGGCAATACTGGGCAATAATATTTTTTCTTCATTAAACATGCAGTTGTAATTGTTTTTAGTTGTTCACTTGCGAACGACTAAGGTTACTAGACCACTAATTCCGATTCGAAGTGTCTTAGCTATCCTTAACCAACGAACCTGTAAGCATACGCACAAAAAGGAGTTTGCGGTGCGGTTTCAGTTCTTGAACTATATTCATTTACAAATTGACACATAATATGAATATCGTGTTAAATGGACTAGTTTTGAACCGATCGTATATAGTAAAAGTAAAACACTACATTTGTTCACTATACATGTCGCAGAGTATGTTTATATTATGAGGTTACACTACACTAAATCATTTTGTATCCCTCCGTGGTCCATTCGATAGTAGTGCCTATTTCTAAAGAGTTCCTTTTCTCTTCGGGTTTAAAAGCAATTTAGCGATTGCATCCATGCCTTTTGCAATTATTTCCTGCATCCTACGTGTGTCTGCAACATTTTGGTGCATTTCATTGGGGATTACGTTGAAAGATGNAAAGTTTCCTCGAATCAGCCATTGAAATATTCGAATGTATTCATTCGGATCTGCTCGCGTTACGGAGATGTCATTTAAGGTGAAAAGCTGGGTAAACAGCTACCCCGAACAAGCGCGTTAGTGTTCTATACCGATCTTTATGACTACCTAATTCGTGAGTTAAAAAAATTGCTCGCGATTTATTTTGTATTTATTTTCATCAATTATCTTCTTGTATAGTTTGAATTGTTATATGGTATCAAAAAAGTTTTGTAAAGGGAAACCCCATCATGAAATTATATTATTAATGAGATAGGTATCGACATTCCAACAATGTTCATTTAATATGATGTTGATTGCAAATTTTATTTTATATTAACCTGTTCTCATTATACGATTTTCATAATATTGTCCATGCCTTTAGAACGTCTAAAAAGGGACATGTTGTTGTTATGTTGTCTAAGTTATCTCTATAATATCAATAGGATGATAAACAGTGCACACACATCTCGACCTGTGCGTTCAGACACACTCTTTAAAAATTTGATTGGGTTGTGTATATTTTAAACTTGCGATTTAAAAAGCGACACCTTAATTTTGAAAAATGAGTTGCGTCAAAGGTTATGCAATAGCGAACAACTGCAGTGCCTTCAGCGCTTTGATTCTTATATGTCGGGCGCATGGTAGAAAGGTAATCGGTAACACTCAATTAAATTAACTGCTGGGTAGGCCACGCGTGCGGTTCGGACCATTGACGTCCCTCGCCGAAAACGTCTTCACCACTTGGCGACGGAGACGGCGGTATTTTGGGTTGGTCTTGTGGTTTGGGTGAAGGGTTGAAGGACGATTGGACATTGACACCCATCGGATGCTAGAGAGGTGGGGGTGGGGAGGGAACAAAAGGACACGAGACACACGGTAGCCCCGACTGTCACAATTGACAGTAAGAATGTACCACCGCGGAGCGAGAAACTTGATCTGAAGGCAATACATTTTAAATCCATATGTGCCAACGACCTTGACTGCGAAGGGTAACGACATTGTCATTATTTCAATGGTTTTGAAATATGAGTATTATGATATCGGGGATGATGTAGCGTATGTATGCTGTTTACTGCTTTTACAGAATAGAAACGCCATAAATCAAGCTGGTGGAATTTTGCCTTTGGGTTAAACGTATCACTTTATTCTATTAATATACCGTTTGACGGCGTGGTATATTAATTACTGTCGTCGATGTACTTTAACGTTGGTATGTTGTCTATAACAAATGCTGGTACAGTCGTTCCTTGGATTTTAAGTTGACCACAGAAACTGATTCCCACAAGGTTTACACCACAGACCACATCAAACGTACTTTCTGTTAGTTCGTCGTATGTCGATTATTGTGTAAAAAATAACTCGTAACTGTTACAAGGCAAAACTAAATTGAATAGGATTTGTATAGATATTATTACATAAAACTTCTTCGTAATAACGTTACAGTAAAAACTATTCGTTTCGTCGCTACTTAGATCATAACTTAAGTCGCAAATAAACTATCTCTTCTGTTCTGTTCATAACGTACATAATTAAAATTCAACACTTTTTACAACTTATATGTAATCGAATATATTGTTGTTGTTTTAATGCGATTATATGTGTCCGTGATCGGCCTCCGTTTCATAAAATATCGCTCTTGGCGGAAGGTATCGTACTGCACAGACTCATCTGGGATCAAACTTTACGCACATGCATAAAGCCCGGTTTTCCCAGAACGAAGATGAAATGTGCTTATCCAGCTCAAGACACGTTTTGCATGTATTTCATATTTATATTCATTATATATCGTCATATACGATATACACGGACATACACTATGCAAATCACTTGCGACAGACGAATTTTGATTGAAATAGATCCTTATGTATGTAAACAAGTCGATCATACGAAACGGCTGAAAATGTAAATTAAATTAATACGTTTAACTGCGGTCAGATTAACGGCCAAAAATAAGTTGTTTTATTCAGTGTTTAAGAAGCATATCGAGAAGTTTATTATTGAAATCGAACAAAAATATAGCAATACAATAAAACAACATATTCTGATTCGAATAGTCGATACGTAATAATCAGAAAGTAGTATTTATTTTATAAAGCCTTTTCTGAACATAATCAAACACTCGGCGCAGCAAGTGTAATCCTTCTTTGTCTGTTTCTGGTTGATTGCATGTTGATGGTATTTTTGTCGGGTTCTCATGATGCTTGCCACGATATAAGTGGTTCAACATTCTTTATCTGAAATATAAGGGGTTTAATATTAAGTTGTTTTGTTTCGAGTTAAGATTTCGATGTGTGGTCGTTCGCCTAAAATTTCAGAGTGTGGTCTTTTGTATATTTAAACAGTTCGCCATTACAAGTTAAAAAGTGGTATTCATACAAAGATTTTACAAACATGTTCAATGTTTAGTTATAAACGTAGTTTGTTTGAAATAAAAGCACTTGCAAGTCGACTTTACTATCAACAACTCCCACATTTAAAAAAACGTGTGTGGTCGTTTACATCGTTATGATTGAACATTGTATTGGAATATTCTCGTAAAGTAAAGTACCTTTACACAGAAAAAATACCATCACAAATCGAAAATATCGGTACGTAATTTGCACCAGTCATTTTTTCTATGCCAAACTGTTTATAAGCGCCAATATAAGCCACAGAGTATTGAAAGAACTTAGTAAGGTGTTATGTAATCCTTTAGCAATTATTTTCAACAAATCGATAATTTCAGCTGAATTACCAGAGGAATGGAAGTTCGCAAATATTACGACCCTTTTCAAAAAAGGTGATAAGAAGGTCGCAGGAAACTACAGACCAGTGAGCTTAATTTGTATAGTATGCAAACTTTTAGAAACTATAATAAGCGAACAAATGATGAAACACATGACTATAAATAAGCTTTTTAGTGACAGGCAATACGGTTTTATACCAAAACGCTCAACAGTTCTGCAGTTTCTTACTGTGATAGATAAGTGGACAGAAAGTCTTGATACAGGAGCAGAAATTAATGTCGCGTATTGCGATTGTATGAAAGCTTCGACAAGGTCAGTCATCGTCTACTAATTCACAAACTGCATCTGTACAGTTTCGGTCAAATGTATATAAACTTGGTGAAAGCATTCTGAATTGATAGAAAACAGAAAGTAATAGTAAACAATGAATCTTCCTCCTCAAAGGATGTTACAAGTGGAATCCCTGAAGGATCCATGCTCGGGTCAATGTTATTGGTTATATACATCAAATACCTACCAGATTGTCTGAAAAATCAAAGTGAGATCTTTTTATATGCTGATGATACGATTTTTTTTTTATAGAAATACAAGATACAAGTGACTGTCAAAAACTTCAAGAAGATC
This sequence comes from Dreissena rostriformis, assembly GCA_007657795.1. Classification (NCBI taxonomy): domain Eukaryota; kingdom Metazoa; phylum Mollusca; class Bivalvia; order Myida; family Dreissenidae; genus Dreissena; species Dreissena rostriformis. The sequence continues at coordinate 246,112 of VMBQ01000182.1, forward strand.
TACATTGCATGTACAACTGGTACAACTAACTATGTTTAAGGAAGAAAACATTAATACATACCCATTGAATCGACGTTTGTTCTGTCAAAGTAGATGTGGTCGTTCGTATTTGTGGTCACGTGAGATTTGTTGTTCATTCACATTTACAAGCGAAAGGCGAAAAATAGTTGTTGGTTTTCACACACAAAAATAGGAATGGCTTTACTTTTATTGCGATACATGCGTCACTTACTCTACTTTATTATTAAAGATAGGCATATTCAATGCCAGAAATGTTCACATTTCTATTTAACATTCTTTCTTAATAAAAGAAATATGAAGTAAAAATATGATTATATAGCAAAATTGATCTGGAACCTGGATAACCCAAATATATTAGTTCATGTTCGGCACAACAAATAAGGATTGGTCGGGTAAGTAGAAACAAACAACCTTTTTACGCCTTATCGATTCGAAGGCATTTGTACATAGTCGCACGGCTACCTCTGTCACGAATGACACAACATACTATCAAAGGTCGGATATTATTAAGAAAGTAATAGACAGGTACGCAATAACGTACAATATGTCAGCATGATGATGTACATTCCATAGAAGAATTGAAGAAAAAAACATGTCGAAAATATTGCATACGCTTGAAGTAAAATTGTTACACTTGTACTTTGTTTGCTGTCAGAGTCTGTACGCATTCGGCGTTTAGTGAGGTTATGAGAATAGTTATATATTAATATAATTGCTTGCCAGCCACCCTGATAAATCTCATAATCAAGCGTGATCGACAATCAGGAATTTGAAACGTTTGCACCGAGCCGGATCTGTCGTCTTATCTGTTTGCACCAGAAAACTATAAGGAATGTAGTTTATTTTTATTTATTTTGATATATGATGATTTCATTAAGATATAACTTGGTTTATTTGCATGTATCAAGTATATATATATATATATATATATATATGTTTATTTTTATGCTCCACATATATATATATAAACTGCTGTAGTCGGTTCGGTCGCTGGAATACTAGATGTTGCACATTTCAGGCAAACGCTGTCCCCTTCGAAAATGTAGTATATTGGTCGTAATATTCTGATGTTATTATAACTGAAAACGGAAATCTAAGAAGGATCTGTGTAGACGAATGAAATTCAACTGTGGTTGCGAATTTGTTTTGCGATTTTCCCGAAGATTTTGCACTTCTCCTCCGTTTTAGAATATATATTTTGTTCAAGCCAGTCTATTGAGGTACGTTAATGTAATGTTTCAAGAAACACCTACATTTTCAATGTATGATGTGGAGCTTTTAAANCAAGCATGATAGAAAATCAGGAATTTGCAACAGCTGGGGATTTCGTTTTATCTGTTTGCACCAGAAAACTATAAAGAATGTAATTTATTTTTATTTATTTTGATATACGATGATTTCATTAAGATATAACGTAGTTTATTTGTATATAGTAGTATTGTACTTATTTATTTATTATAGTATTTATTGTAGTATATATATACCTAAATAAACACTCGAATGTTTATTTTCTGCACGATATACTATGATCAAAGTGTAATAAATCAACTCAAGTGCTCACATTATTTTCCGGAGTATAAATTTACGTGCGCACCGTGCGGTAATACATGTATAAAGCGCGAGGTACCAAGTGACTATGACAATTTTATAATCACAACATTGAACGCTGAGTGCACATTATAATGATGCTGTTGTTATGATATACATGAAAGCACACCAGGCGGGTGCGGTAAACAGGTGCACGGGATATCGGGTAGCAGACACTGACTACATCGATGGGCGTGTTTCCCCCAAGGTAGCTTTGACCATAAAAATGACGTGAATGGACAAACGCGGGTGCGACTCGAAATTGCCGATTTAATTTCAGTCCTAACACAGCCCGCAATTGTGCAATTATTAATATGAACGTCTTACCATTTTAGCGCAGCGTAAAGTTGTTTCCGGTTTTCGCGCTGGAACACGAGTAGTTTGTGGTGAAAAACCGTGCACAGTTGTCCGCATTGTGGTAGCGATGTAATTGTTCGTCGCGAACCGGCGGATTTCAATGCGCGACTTTTTTCTAATTAAGTTTATCTGTAACTGTAAGACTTGCTACTTACACAGATATTGCACGTGTCTAGCGTGCATATACCAGGTGTTGACAACGAACAATAGTAACAAGTAAAGTGTTTTATTCAGCAAGCGGCATAAACTAATAAAAGAAAATCCCTGACAATAACCAGAGGCAGTATTATGTTTTTAGTTTATTTTACTTAAATAGAACGGTCGCTAGTCCTTACAGCATAATGGGGCAAACGTGTGTATTGTTACATTATTAGAATAAAAAACAAAAACAAACAACAAAATTAAATGTACATACAACTCACACTTGATATCGTCATTCCTTTACTAATTCTACTGCCTCTATTTCCGATTCTTCTAATGCTTCTTATATAGTTCTAAAGTAACTACCGCTATACAATGACTTCTACTTCCCACCGGCTCCTGTTTGTATTTTATACATTTTGGCACAGTGTTGGAAATGCATGGATGTTCAGTTGTAAACAGTGCACATTAAAAAATGTTTTATTTATTATAATCCTCGCGATGTAGGGCCAGTTAGTTTTGATATATCACCATTACTGGAAATATTTGCTCCCTATTTCTATCCTCTATAACGGGCGCTTAGCAGGAAGGCATTCAGTACCCCTCGTTTTAACTTGCTGAATGGTGGGGAACCGGCTAGTTCCGAACGTGCCCATGTGAGATTCGAATCATTTATAACAAGCAAACAGATAGGACAGAAAGACATATGTTGGCAGTAGATAAATACATATTAAACGTTATAAATGGGCCATTGGTATTGATTTCTCTAAAATTGAGCGGGACTTCAAGACTACAATGGCGTACGAATCCCTTGCCGAGACCTCACACGCCTGTGTGTTAATATATATATCTAATTGGGCATTGTAGTAAACGAACAAAAAAGAATATAAATAAAATTAATCCGTTGATAGCAATATTGTTCTTATTACCTCTGCGGTTTGGGTTATTGTTCGGGTAAACTGGGTAAAGTAGGTTAACTCGGTTTCGGGTTCGGGTTAACTGGGTTAACCTTTTACGAATAACCCCGACCAAAGAGCATCAAAATTGACCTCAGGGTTAAGTTATCTTCAAAAGGGTTATTTTTTTTCGGAGGGTAATGGTGGGTACTGGGTTTGTGTTAAGTTCACTTTGGGTTTTTTGGGTAAAGTCACCAAAATGTAGGCCATGAAGTGGGCTATCTCTGGGTAAAGTGGGTTAACCTAGGTAAACCTACTAAAATGACGGACATCAAGCGGGTTATGGTTCGGGTTAACTGGGTAAAGTAGGTTAACTCGGTTTCGGGTTCGGGTTAACTGGGTTAACCTTTTACGAATAACCCCGACCTAAGAACATCAAAATTGACCTCAGGGTTAAGTTATCTTCAAAGGGTTAACTTTTTTTCGGAGCGTAATGGTGGGTACTGGGTTTCGGTTAAGTACACTTTGGGTTTTTCGGGTTAAGTCACCAAAATGTCGGCCATGAAGTGGGCTACTAGTATCTCTGGGTTGAGTGGGTTAACCTAGGTTTACCCACTAAAATGACGGACATCAAGTGGGTTATGGTTCGGGTTTAACTGGGTAAAGTAGGTTAACTCGGTTTCAAACAGGATAACAGGGTTATGGTGAGTAATGGATTCGGTTAAGGGTTGTCCAATTTAATACAGGTGGGTTAACAATCAGGGTTGCCACATGTTCTTATGCTTGCGCCAAAATTAAACAAAGGAATCTATTGTTAGTAACGCAGCTAACCTAAGTTAACCCTGTTTGATACATATATAAAAAAATACTTCTTTTAATAGTTACTTTCATGCACATTTTCCACTTTATCTATATATTATTCTTGTTTTAACATTTCTAAACCGTTCCACAAGTATCATTTTAATCATCATCATCATCATCATCATCATCATCATCATCATCATCATCATCATCATCATCATCATCATCATCGTCTTCGTCATCATTATTACATCAGCTGCAGCAGCAGCGTCACCACTACTATTAAAGTTATATCTGTCATTATCTATATATTATTCTTGTTTAAACATTTCTTATCAGTTCCACAAGTATCATTTTCATCATCATCATCATCATCATCATCATCGTCGTCGTCATCATCATAATATAACCTTCAGCAGCAGCGATAAATTCAACCAATGGGCGGATATTGAACAACAATAGGGCGGGGCTTGTACTATACCATTTCGTTTTTTGCCTATACCCTATAACATGTGACTAAATTGACCAATCAAACAATTTACGGCATGCCCTAATGAGCATTCAAACCATTAGGCTCTTACCCTAACCCTTTTTCTCAAAATGTAANTTTTTCTCAAAGTGTAACAATTAAATAGCGACAATTTCATAAGTTTTTCTCGCTGAGCACGAATCTGAAATCCGTTTTAAAAACAAAGCTACCATTCAAAAGTTATGAAACATATCTAATCAGGGACGACACTTTCTATAAAAGACGGCATATAAAACATAGGTTAAAAAAAATAGCCTGTGCAAACTGCACAGGCTAATCCTGGACGACATTTTACGCAAAATTATTAATAACACTCATGTTTTAAAAAAAGAAAAAGAAAAAAAGCCTGTGCAGTTAGCCTGTGCTCACTGGAAAGGCTAATCAGGGAAGACATTTTACGCATAATTATAAAAAAGAGAAAAAAAGCCTATGCATTCAGCCTCTGGAACTGTCCCATGGGGTAATGATGAATAAAACGATGTAAAGGTAGCAAGGGAGTTCATTGTGTTATTGTGAACTTGTAACATTTGCCTCCCTTATACTGTTAGCAATACATAAAACATTTCGCGGGCTTTTGCCACGCGATTCCGTGCTGACGCCCCGTGATACGTTAAACGTCTGACCCGCTTTGTTCCAGGACAAAGAAAGAAACGGAGAAAGACGTTCGAAGATCATTTAGTGAAGTATTTGTGTTGGATATTCAAGGAATATATTTAAGGANAACTGCCCTGTCTCAGAATGCGTTCAGTTCCTTACGTACCACTGTATATGCTGCTGTGTTTGGGAACCTTTTTAGTAGTTGACTTACCTGAAAGAGATTGCTGTACAGGCTGATGTGTCTAGGAACGATGTCATTATCTGACATCTGAGAGTAACACCTGTACAGACTGCTGTGTCTGGGATTGCTTCAAGTCCTTGACTTACCAGTGGACGACGACTACATGCCTTTGTATCTTGTTACACTTCCAGTCTCTGACTTACCCATAAGGGACGACACTTCATGCTGTTTTATATGGGAACGCGTCCAGCCTCTGACTTACCCATAAGTGATGAATGTAAAAGCTGCTGTTTCTGGGAACACTTTCGGTCCCTCACTTACCTGTGCGTTGCGAAGTTCAGGCTGCTGTGCCTGAGAACACAGTTAGAGCGACGACTATACAGGATGTTGTTTATGAGGAACGGTTTCAGTCTCTCACTTACTCGAGAGACAGATAATAATACCAGATATTTTCAATTCACTTATTTAAAAGAGACCATAAATTATACTTAAAAGAGTGTTTAAACTGTGTATTTAATTTGTCAATAGGATACAACCATAATTAAACCAAGAAGTTCATGAAGAAAGGATCACTGGATTTTGTCACTTTGGTGCAACAAACAGAAGAGGTAAACTTATATAGCTGCATTTGTTTCTGTTGATTTCATTTGAGAATATTAAAATTATTTGTAGATAATGTTTTCAGATATTCAGACTTGTTGTGGTTTCCTGGAATGAAAATATATGCCATTGTAAAATTATTCTTGAATGGAAACAGAAAGAACCACAGTTCAACTTATTAATTGTTGCCATAAAAAAGTCTTTGTATGTACTTTAACACCTTCTGCCAGTGATGAATATGATAAGCCAGTGCATACTGGCAAAAAAAAGGAAGCGAGAACCTGGCAAAGAGTTTTGTGTTGCTACATGAGCAAAGAATTTTAAATAATGCTCATTCACTATAATAAATGAATCATGTATATTTAAATTTAACACAAAAAAACTGCCATGAATGTTTAAAAATGGTGTCATAAAAATATCTATATGTACAGTTCATGTTGTTACAACTTATGTAATTTTTTTAATTTGTATGTTCAAAAAAACATTTATTGTATTTGTTTTTAATAGAAGAATTGTCTTTTCTATGATACCAAAGACCACCTTACTTATGAGGAAGCATAGAAGCTGTTGAAGGAAATTGCTGCCAGCAATTATCCCTGACAGCCTGTCCCAGACCAGCTGGGACCATCTTCAAGCTAACCATGATGGTGTGTTTGCAAGAATTGTCCATTTGGTTGACCATGATGAAGAACATCTTTGTTGTGGCATGGCCTCAAAATACTGTACAAGCCAGAGACCAGTATGTTTATTGTTGTTGAATATGACTCATTTTTCATGTTTATTTTTTGTAGGCCTGTTTGACAGAATTAATAATGAACTTTATCTATATCAAATATTTTATTTTTCTGTGGGCCTGTTTAAGGGAATAAGTACTGCATTTTATCTATATCAAATATTTTATTTTTCTGTGGGCCTGTTTAACGGAATTATTAATGCATTTTATCTATATCAAATATTGTTGCTTGTAATATGAATATAGAACACGTCAAAACTACCCATGTAATTGTCTCAGCTTAAAATCAAAAGTGTAGAAAAGTTTACTCATTTACTGTCAAAACACTGGCGATTATGTTCCTGCATCCTAAAAGTTGGACAATAACAGCTATATATATACAGATTTAGCAAGGGGCTTTGAATTTTGTTTGTGTTCATATTTTTCAGAAAAAGGGATTAGTGGTGACTGATCTCACCCTTCTTATCCGGGAAAGGTTTGGTTTTGCTGTGTGTCGGAACGCTTTTGGGCCCTGATTAACTCATCTGTAACAACTGTACAGGCTGCTGTGTGTGGGAACGCGTTTGGGCCCTGATTAACTCATCTGTAACAATTGTACAGGCTTCTGTGTGTCGGAACGCTTTTGGGCCCTGATTTACTCATCTGTAACGACTGTACAGGCTGCTGTGTGTCGGAACGCTTTCAGTCTCTGACTCACCCGTGGAAGACGACTGGACTGGCTGCTATATCAGTCCTTGACTTACACAACAGTGATGATTTTACAGGTTCATGTTTCTGGGAATGCTTTACGTTTCTGAATATCCATGAGTGACGAATGCACACGCTGTTGTGTCTAGTAACGTTACAATCATTGACTTACCTGTTATTGACGACTGTATGTGCTATTGTATCGGGGAACGTTCTCAGGCCCTGACATAACATTGAGTAATGACGATAATGTCTGCTTCAAATGGGGACGTTTCGAGCCTCTGACTTACCCAAGAGCAACGACTGTACAAGTATTTGTGTCTGGGAAGAACTTTCGGTTGTTCACTTACCCGAGAGTAACTGCTGTACAGACTGCTATGTTTTGAAACTATTTCGGTGTCTGGCATGGTACGATCAATCCTTCCTTCTGCCGTTTTCAGTCGGCTGCAAGTTTAAATGTTTTTTTAAAGTTTCAAATAAATACAAAATGAAGATTTCAATAACTCCGGACTTAACACGTACGCCCAAACAATCCATTTTGTAAGAGATTTATCTTATAATCTTATAGCAGATTAACATAATTATTGAATGTGAAATTATGATAATCTGGAAAAGGGTCAGACCGTACTCAAATCTCTATGGGCTTAATAATGTTTTTACATCCGTACGGTACACATTGATTTTGAAACTTATGGAATTCATCGTTCAATATATTACATTTTTATGCCCCCTTTAAAAAAAGGGGGTATATTGTTTTTGGCCTGTCTGTCTTTCCGTCATTGTGTGTGTCTGTGTATGCGGCATGGACAAAAGCACTTAGTTTTCTTAACACAGATTCAATATCGGAAGACATTAATTCTATAAATGTTTGCATATTTAGTTTATTTCTGTAATATGAAGGTATATATGTTCATCTTAAATCTGCATATAAGTTACATTCAATCACAAAATGATATTCGTCTTCTAGACGATTACAAACAATACATGTCCTTTGCTCAACAGGATTTGTATATACATAATCAATAAAACAATAACAAATTAATAATTTTTTGTCACATTGCCATTATAGTTTCGATATAAATTTTAAAATATTTTAAAGTGAACGTAATAGTCTATTCCGAGAATGAAAATTAGATAAATAAAATACCTTACTAACATTTATATAACTGCGTAAATCTTTCCTCTAGTTTCACTGTTAATACAATTTTTCAAACTTTTTCAGATAGCTTTCTTACCTTGAGCGTCGATTCAATAATCAAACGCACACAGAAATATCAATATGTAAAGCATTGATTCAAGTGATTTCCACAATATAAACCAAACATTATAATCAATAGGTAAACTATAATGAGCATTATTTGTATCGTGTTTTATTCAAGCCAAAGCATATCTATCTAGAATTACATGATATGTAACCTAATAGTTAAATAGCTTATTGATCGTATTGTTCGGTAGTAGAATGCGCATTGATTTAGCCCTTCTTTTAGCTTATGAAACCTCTATTTATATGCATGCGTGCCGATATTCTTCAATGGCATTTATTGGATTATTAAATTATATTCATTGCGACGGAGATTTAATGAAGCCCTCCTAATCTGCATGCGTTCTTCAACTTTCACCTTATTCTGATACGTTAAACGGTTAAAATTGGGTTTTATATGTGATAACAATATAAATTTGTGGTCAGTAAGCATAAGCACGTCCGGATCCTTGCTTAATTGCATTGTACAAGTAATACACACCGATCAGTCTGTGTCTAGTGATGTGTTAATATGGTCTTTATTGCATTAAAAACGTACTGTACTGCTTGTCCATTGCGTCAAAACAACAATATTATCGAGTTTTAATATGAAGATAATTGCGTCGAGGGCCAAATGAAGACCTATCAATCTGCATGTGTCTCGACGACCGTTACAGTGCATTGTAATGTTCTTATATGGTTTTCATTGCGACATAGTACTATTCAAGCTATGCATACGTCGTGACAATCTTCACATGGCGCTTATGCGGCTAAAGTCGGATTTAATATGTGAGGGACCCCTTTAATCTGCGTTCAGCTAACATAAGAATATCCTTATCCGTTCTTAATTGCATTACAGAAGTAATATATATATATATCAATGTGCGCCCAGTGAATGAGTACAGGGCTGGTATAGCTCTGTATTGCATTAAATACGTAAATAACTCCTATTCATATACGTTCGTACAATGATCGCAGACTCTTACAATGATTTAACTGCGACGGAGAACACATAAACCCCTATTTATCATTATCCCGACAGCACAAACGAGCTGCTTATAAGGCTAAATTCGGTAATATATATATATATATACTTTTATTCCTCCATATACAAGATACGAAGATCAAAACACAATATAACTAGATATAAACAATGGTTCAGGTAAATACAAACATAAACGATATATATGGATGTTAACATCAACATCAGCAAAAAAAAACATTTTAAACATTATTATTTAGTAAAAATATGTTTTGTTACGTAGAAGAGTCTCCAAGTTGTCCCATCTAGGAGAAAAAAAGCGAAATTCTAGTCAGGCAGCAAGGAGTATCGAGTTATCATGATCATTATGTTAAGTTATTTATCACCAGCCAATCTCTAGCCTAGCACCGAAACACGAAATTGCTAGACAGACGATGCCTGGCTGTAAAAATAAAGACTATTTAAGTGTACTGTATATACTATATATAACTTAATGTTATCGAAATGTAATCATTTAGTGAGTCCGCTACTGTAAAAACATTTTGCAGACTAGTGATGACAGTCTTGTATTATTGAGGTTGTCATAGTTTATATTAAGAAACACCCGGAGTATATAATTACTCTGCTCAGAAAAACTAGAGCGACACATCTGGTTCAAAGCACTAAGTCCGTTTGTGTCTGTTATGGTATTCACGAGTTGTAGAATTCATATTACAGAGCAGAATACGATGGTGCACTATATTCAAATTCACTCCATTACAAAGTGCACATGTATTTATATACGCGGGCATAGTAAATCGCCCAATTACTCGCATTGTCTTACTACATAGAGAGGAGAGTTCATGATTATTTCTGGCGAAAGTCCATAAACCACACACTCCGTCAGACCGTAATATTGATGAGCCAAGAAAGAGGTACTTCTCTGAACACTCTTGAAACAGATTAATATTCCTTTTTTGTGTAACGTGTCGGCGGAAAATGGTTTTCCATACACTTTTCACCGGGAACAGGCCCTCTGCAATGTATTGATCCATGATGTGGTGAAATTCGTACTTGCATAATATCGCACGTATGTCAGGAATAAAACCATGGTGTTGTTTGTCAAAGTTTTTATTATATAAGAGTCTGCTGTTTAACAAATGTTTGGCCATGTATGTATTTGGCAGATAACAGAGTTGTCCTAGAAAAACCCGCTTTCTGTAATCAACAATTGTCTCCATAGGCACGGCATGGATAGCACATAAAGTAAAGTTAGTTGCAGTGTTTCGTGGCAGACCCTGTATGTGTTTAAGGCAAAACCTATGAGAGCGCTCTAGCTTAATTATGTCCTCTGCACTTATTGAAGTCCACAGTTCACAGCCATATAATGCTTTAGATATCACAACAGAGTTTAAACTTTTATAGATGTTGATGGCTTGAGTGCAAGGGGAGATATTCCACTATTTACGATACTCAGATATGTCCCTCGAAGCTTGTTTCACGTGTCATCAACCATTCCTGTAGAACGTAGAAACGGGTCGCACTTCAAACCAAGGTGAACGTAGGAAGATGCATCTTTGATTGTGTGAGTATTGAGTTTGAAAATTCGGTTTGTCCCTCCCTTCAAGCGTTCATTAAACACAACGACTGGACATTTGCTCGAGTTATATTGGTACTGCCACTGTTTTGAATAGTTGCCACAGATTTCAAGCATTGCATTAATCCATGAACAGATAATGGCAGCAACAGCATGTCGTCGGCGACTGTAGGTGAGCTGACCCGTATATCGTACACACAGATACCAGCCCCAGATTTCTCAAAGGTACTGATAAGTCCGTTGATGTAGAGTAAGTAGAGCAACGGGAAGCTGCGTCCACCTTGCCTCGTGCCCTGAAGGACTGCGAACCACTCTGAGTGTTTCCTCTGATACCGGATACAGTTAGACATGGTCGTGTGTATAGCACAGAATGCAAGAAAGCGTGTGCTGTCAATCAATGAAGAAGAACTCCTATTAATCTGTTGGCCCCGTTTATCATGTAGATGTGCTTATACGGCTTTAATTGCATTAAAGAGGATTGTTACCCTATCAATCAGAGTCAACAGTTAAGGGTGCCTATATAATCCTTATTTCATAAAACATGTCAGGGACTTCTATTCTTCTGACTGTTTCTTAAGCGCTCTTACTGCGATAGATAACAAATGAATCTCTATCAATCTGCGTCCCGACAACTACACCGGTGAGTTTAGTTGTAATTGCATTATAAGAGGATATGGCCCCTACTTACCTGCTTTGACAGGGTGATAATATACATTAAGTTGTACTTTTTAATTAAGTAATGCACTCCTATACATCTGCTTCATTACAATATTCATATAACCTTTTATCCCAGTTTCGATAGTGTATTAAGTTGAATTAAACTATGTTGTGTCGAATATTGTGTTGTTTCAGATGTATTCTTTTATTAATCCGACAAATAATGTACACAATGGTAACATCGTATGCATATGTAAAATAAACTTATCAGTTGTTTAATGCATGTATAATGTAGACTATGAGCGTGTAAAAGCTTTACAGCCGAATCAATGTTGTTGTTGATAATATTGGAGGTAAGCGCTAAGTCAATAATTCACGTTGTTCCTTTATTATCAATAACAACACTTCAACAAACGCTTTAAAGTTTTCTTCCGCTTTCGATTAAAGTTTACCAATATACAAACACATATGACATCTAAAAAAATTGTTATTTTTATTTTACTTGATATTATGTACACATTCATTTTTGACTCGTTGACTTTATTGAGCCATTTTACGAATTAATTTCAACACATCACGATTCAAATTTTATTCATTATAAAGTAATATGCTGTTTCGTTGGGGTGTTAATTAAAAACAAGACTATGTTATTAATCTTAATATTTATTAACACACAACAACTATATGAATCTACTTGATGAACGTGAGTACTATCTTTTTAGAAGAAAGAACCAAATCTATATCATCATACTTCTCAGTAAGACCAAATATGCACAAATTTTGCACACTTTTGAATAGTAATAATAAAGAAACGCTGAGGAAGTTAGCTTTTTACTGTATATTATGCTTTAAAAAAAGAGATAATTGTACTTTTCACTGACTCAACGTCTATTTTTTTCAGTAATGTACATTTTTTAATTAACTGAATGCATATGTTGTGCTGCCTGTTACCAATGATTTCCGTACACATGTTGTTAAAATGCCAAAATAAGTGCAGTGTTTGTATTGTAATTGTTTATATTATGATTTACAAAAAGAGATAATTGTATTTTTCGCTGACTCGACGTCCATTTATTCATATATAAACATTTTATTATGAATTGAATGCATATGTTGTGTTGCCTGTAACCACTGATTTCCGTACACATTTTGTTTATATGCCAACATAAGTGCAGTGTTTATATTAACACACATGACTCTCACGCATACTTGTCCTTTTTTTTTCTTACGCACGCACTCACGCACGCACGCACACACGCACGCACGGGCGCGCGCGCACAGTATAATTATAATTGGTTAAATTTAGGATATGCTTATTTTGTATTATATTAATATGTTGTTAGTTATATGCGATTTGATTAATAATAGATTGATAACGAATAATTTTCACGCATGCATGTATCATTATTATTTATCACGATGATCTGTAAAATGAAGTAAAATAAACGTTATATTCTGTTCTGTTCTGTTATGTAATCATTTTACTACATCACACTGACAACTGACATTTGATTTTAGTTTATACTACGTTATACATCATCACACCTCATTGAGAGGCTTTAATCTCACTGGTTGTTTTCTATATGCTACAACTTAGCATACAAAAAGAAAATCTCATTCAACAAAGGTAAAACCAGTTTTTTTACATGAGTAAGCAAATGGCATATTACTTCAATTCATGTTTACATCAGCATTCTGTTATATATCGCACACGGTTGCATGCCTTGCAAAAGCATCGGTAGACAGACCTCTCTCAGTATCTCGTCCTGACGCCTCAATATCTCCTGAATGATGATATCCGAGGGATCAATATCCAAGTGCTCATCCATATATTGCACGCCTCTGCTAATACCCTCCAGTTCCAGCATCTCCAGCTCCATCCTTTTCCTGCTGAACCACATAAGCGGCTCTGGGTAACAGATAATGGCTTGTCTTATCTTCGGCAATCTGAGTATCACCCTCGGACCTTCTTCGATCATGTCCGTGATATCTGCTACCCATTTACGCTGCTGTTCTTCATGCAATCCACACGCTGCCATCAGATTTCGCTCAGGAATCATATAGTATGGCAGTTGTGTACATGATATGACAGTTCTAAGTGTTCCCAGTGCATCGTGTAACCAGTGGATCAGATTCCTTTCTTGGAATATTGCGGGTGAATTGCTTTCAGCTTGCCAAAGTATTATATTTTTCAGCACATAGGATGTTATTTCTTTATTTTTTGGTTTAAGAACCTCTTTTGCAAACATTTTTAGAATTACATATAATTTTACCTGAGTACTATTAAGTTGGTTAACGAGTTCCGTTTCACCCATGTTAAAGCAAATCCTCCACTCTAAATATCTGTATTCACTGGCTTTAAAACCTACGGGGGTAACAACAGATCCTAATGATACAACTTTCTGCACGACATCCGGCGGCGGCCAATGTCGAGGTCGTTGAGCCCATCTCTGCAGTATACCTGGGCATTGACAGCGTACTGCCACAACTAGGTCAATATTTATTCCCTCTCCTCCTGACCTTGGTAGTGATGGCCCAGCGCGTTCACATGGAACTCCTGTTTTTAATAAAGAAAAAATATTTGATAGTTCATCAAGAACTAAACTGCTGCTTAGTAAAACGTTCCCATTTCCTTCATCACACAGAGCATTATTTATAACACGATTAATATAAGTAGAAGGTATGGAAGCAGGTCTCTCCAGTAACATCCTGCAGTGTCCTGGGTATATACGTGTATCCATCCTAAACACTTCTATGTCGTCTGGTATGGTGTGCAGATTGACTCCAGCTTCCACACAGAGGACATTGTTTGGCACGAATAAACAGTCACGGTCGCTTTCAAAATAGCAGGTAAGCCCCTCGGCCTTGCTGCCAGCTGTAATTACAGTTACATCGGATATTGCGTTCTGCAGCATATCTCTTTTTCTGTACTTCTCAACACGTCTCCGTCTGATTTCCTCGCCGTACCCCAGCAGGGTCATTATATTGCAGACTTCCACGGACACACCTTCGGCATGATTCTGAAAATAAACAGGATAAAACTATTGTATTTGCTTTTTACTGTATATTATTTACAAGTTGCCCATCCAAGTATTTTGAATTCGCTTTCAATAAATGCTACAGGTTGTGAAACAGATGTTAAATTAATCCTAATGCACACATGATGATTTATTTAGATAAAAATAACACGTAACTTTAATTTATCTTAAACAAAAAGCTTGATATTCAATCATTGATATTAATGTTTATGTATTCGCATTTTTTTTAACAGATATCCTTTACATTTAATGTATTAAAATTGGTATGTTCAAATAACTTCTACGGAACGCACACATTAAGACGATCGCCGTTACATTTTTTTTTCACGGAATTTAAGAGCGTGGATAAAAATTCGCGTTATTTTTGTACCTCACATATTGAGAATACAATGAGTCAAATTTAAGGGTAAACTAAAGGTTATTTGACTAATATCCCTTAAATACGGACTAAACTTCAAACCAATTCTATTTATTTTTTCCGTAAGTAGACACAATATATTGCTCAACAAGTTAGGCAATATACATATACATTGTCAAAAGAATATGTTTTCGATACAGAATCAATGCGATTAAGAGACATGCCTGAAAATACCTGCCCTTCAATTAGAAGTTTAAACATTACTGTCATCAAAAGCTAGCTAAGTCATTTACACTGCATTCATTATCACTTTACAATTAAAACTCATTTTCTCGCACCTATGAAAAGTTCACCACTGATAACTTTTTTATTTTTTATTATGCATCTATAAAAATGAGACTTTTTCGTTAAAATACCATTAACAACTCTAACATGAATAATTTAGTACAGGTCATCTTTTAAGAAAATAGTGTATAATATAATATCGAAAAATGTGGACATGCACAAAGTGATAGAATTGGGCCTGTAGCAGGGGACAAGAATAAAGAATTCACACTAATGACATCGAACGATTTTGCTATTAGATCTTTGCTTATGATTTGATTCAAAAACTAATATTCTTTATAAGGAATTAATGCATTTAACACATATTCAAAAGATAAACTTGCAAATACGGTATGTACCAAATAAATTGTTATAAAAATATTTCAGTAATCATTTGTATCTAACTGTCGACTATTGTATAAGAAAAATCATCATAGCTTCTCCATTATCAAATATCAAATAGCGGTAAAAGCTGTCTGTTATGAGAGTCATCAACTACACCAACTATGATGTGTATCTATGTTTGTCATAATGTGTTCAATAGCAGCTTTACGAGTTCATTTTATAAATCTCCATCTATCAGGAATTGATGAAATGTGTTATATTGTACTTATTTACACATTTTAGCCAATTGTAAATAATAAAGAATTTGAATGTCTTCCAATTCACTGTCCTGCTAAAATAGCTGCGTATGCAGATGTTTAAATTAATACAGAATACACACATTTGCAGACTAAGTCGAGAGTAACAACTGTATAAACCTCTGTATCTGGGAACTGTCAGTCCCTGATTTACCAGGAAGTGAAGACTATACAGGCTGCCCTGTCTCAGAATGCTTTCAGTTTATTACTTACCAGAGAGTTAGCACTGTACAGGCTGTTGTGTTTGGGAACACTTTTAGTATCGGACTTACCTTAAAGAGACAGCTGTACATGCTGATATGTCCTGGAACGATGTAATTATCTGACTTACCCGAGAGTTACACCAAAACAGACTGCTGTGTCTTGGATTGCTGCAAGTCCCTGACCCGTGGAAGACGACTCTACATGCTGTTGTATCTTGGAACGCTTCCAGATTCTTACTCTTCCATTAGTGTCGCCTGTACAGGCTGCTGTGTCTGGGAATGATTAAAGTCACTGACTTACCCATTATTGATGACTGTACAGGCTGCTGTTTCTGGGAACTCTTTCGGTCCCTCACTTACCTGCGTGTGGCGAATATTCAGGCAACTGTATCTTGAAACGCTTTTAGAGCTACGTCTGTACAGGCTGTTGTTTATCGGGAATGGCTTCAGTATATCACTTACCCGAGAGTGACTGCTGTACATGCTGATGTGTATTGGATTCTGTTGGGTTTCCGACATGGTTACATCGGTGCTTCCTTCTCTTCTGCCATTTTCTTTTGGCTGTAAGAACACATGTTTTTTTAACATTAAAAACAAACTAAACGGGAAGATGTGGAAAACTTCGAAGTTAACTTGTAGACCCAAAGATTCCAATTATTTAGTGATAGATCTTACATCAGCGTTTTTGGCCTGTGAAAATATGATGATCTGTAAAAGTATCTTAACGTTTTCAATTCAGTCTATAATCTTGGTCTTAATAATGCGTTTGAGTACTTTCCTAAACAAAATGATTTCGCAATAAACACATGGAATTCCCCATTTTTGTTCAATGTTTTCTTTGTATGCGTGTTCAAATTGAATACAATACATGTACCAAGTATTCTATTTTTTAAATGTATGTGATATATAAAGATATATTCACATAATTAACACCAACATGAACGGAAAAAAATCGAACATTTGAGTAGAAATAGCTATGTTACAGTAGAATAAAAAAAGTAGTTTCGAAATTTATTTTGCACTTTCGATTTCAAAATTATCTCAATAAGAACGTGAATGGACAAATGCGTGTTAGAGTTAATAGTTTTGCGATATACATTTTACATAAGTAAGTAATGAGCAAACAACTTCATTAAAATCCATTTATGTAAATATTAACGAACTGCGAATGACAACTTTTTACAAATGAACTTACCTTAAGTGCGATCACTCGATTAACGTCGAGTAGCATTAATGTATGTATTCTGTTTATAGTGTTTAAGTCATTCTCCAGTTATTTACCGACCTTTAATATGCGGGTTATTGATTTGTGAATTCTGTATCGATCAGGTTATGCAGGTGGGGTACGTACGATAACAGAACAAGTTCTACTGCCGTAATACAACGACTTCGTGAAGTTTAGCATCAATGGAAGGTAACGTATACCTACGTGTGTTCAACATGATTAAAGTTGGTTTGGTCTATCAAGCCCAAATCAGAGAATTAAATGAGAAGATGTCGATAACTCCGAAGTTACAGATATTTCATTTTGTAAATATTGATCTTACAGCAGGCTATCATATGGCCAGTGTAATTAATGTATGGTTATCTGGAAAAGAAACGTTCTACAAATAAGTATATATGGTCTTTATAATGTTTTTATTCCATAACTGTACACTGATTTCGCAATAAACACGTGAAATTCCCCATTCAGTTTTCTATTATTCGGCGTTGCTGTATAACCCAGGTTTTAGCCTTACTCGAACTTTGTAATTGTCCAATAAAAACTTGAAAAACAAGTCCTGCGATTAATTTCGTGTAAGTTAATCATACCGAAATTGTGCGAAATAGAAACCGTGCATTATACACAATTTTATCCCATTTACATTAACAGGTAATTTAATTGACTATCCATTTTTGCAGCATAACGAAATTCCAATTCTGCACGTTCTTATCTTTAAATCAAAGGGATGCGGCACTGCATTTTGCAACGATGTTAACTACGCGTTCAGTATAACACTATTTTAACTCCAATACAAAAATGTTAACGAAAAACAACTGTTTCACAGTCAACTCTTTAAATCAATACTCTGTGCGCGTGCTCCTTTATATTTGGCACATTGTCAGCACCGGAGCTGTATACTTAAAGGCTATTTTCTCATATATAGTAATTACTACCAAATTGCATTCTGTGCACCAGTATATTTTATATCATATAAGTATTGTTTTTCCCTTTCCCGATATCTTTTTAACCAAAATATATTTAATTGTATTCAAAATAGACCTATAAACATGTTAAAGTATTGAATGTTAAATAAGCCGTTGTTCCAGCAGTCTAACCGCGACCCCACTTTAAATGTATTGCATGCCTTGTCACAAGGCATAGGTAAGTTTGCCGTCAGTCTGTCCGGTAATCGTTATTTTAACTTAGGCGAACTTGGATTATTTATTGACCAGAGATATCTTAAATGCAGATATTCGGCGTATATTATTATCATGCACACATGACATGCTACTTATATATTATTAACTAGTGTTTAACAATTAAATGATACATACTATTTTTGATTGATTTAATAATATTTATTCCACCAACTTGACTAATATTTTTAACGTTATTGCGATAATTAACGAAACTCTTCATACTCGAATCTTATAGCAATTTCCTACACACAACTAAACAGTTCTGTTCGAAGAACGCGCGTATTCATATTTGAAATGTATGGATGATTTGCGTCTGGCCGTTCAACCTGAATATTTGTATTTCATCTCCATTCTTCTGTTGTATTTATGTGTTTTATGTTTAGATATATGAGCAAACGTATCTAATAGTGCGAAAAAAGCCACAACATCCGGCTTAACACCCTGTTATTGATGTGGGTGTGAAGCACTTAAGAACTGCGCAGTAAAAGGCTTCACGATCTGTAATCTAATTGATATAACTGATTAAGTTTCACCAACACAAATCAAAATCAACGCCGTATATCTTTGTTAAGAAGATATGTCTTGTTTATTTGGATGCATGTTTAAAAAAGAATATTAATAAAATTGCAAAGTATTCTCCTAACAAGTATGTGATATAAAAAGCTATAGTCAAATATTTATACATTTTACATTATTTTGTCATGGAAAACAAACTGCATTACAATGTTATAACATATAACCACAAACAATACTGCGAAAAACAAATAATTACACATAAAATTGCCTTCAGTGTGATCCCTCGATTAACCCCGAGCATCAGTATTGAATAACATTAGTAATAAACGCATACTCAACTTGTAAAACGCCGACTTATTATTATTATTATCTAGTGTGTTGTTCATAACCATAAAATTAGTATTGTTGACAGGCGTAATCTTTAGAGCATTGTTTTTTTTGCGATGATATTTATTTTATGAACCTCTAGTGCGTCCCTTTATCTTCGCAGGTTCTAATTTGGTTGTACATTGCGATTGAGAATTAATGAAGCCCTATTAATATGCCCCTAGTTAACTTTCACATTATGCTTAAACGGTCTTCGTTGCATTAAATACGCGTCGAACCTATATTCATCTACTTTCACACACTATTTTGCTTCTTGTGTGGGTTTAATTGCGACGGAAAACTAATGAAGCTCTATTTATAGACTATTAATCTGCTTGCAACCCGACATTCTGATAACACGTAAATGCAGTATTTTAAATCCAGAAAGCATTGCATATATGTTAAGGTTTTACATATATTTTAACATTTCTTCTGAGTCAGGGATGCTAATTTGTTCGTTTAACATAATGCTTATTTCAACGTTGAGAAATATGAGTTGACTTACTTAAGCATTAATTTAAACGCACTAGTATTGTTTATCGGTAAACTTAAAAACGATTGTCGATCAGATTCGCTGCTTGTAAACAAATCGGATAATGGTTTTGTAGTTCAACTGTTTAACCCCTGCAATAATCATAAACTTTGCTTATTATTTGAAACATATTCTTATATTTACAAAACGTAAATTGAGATAGGACGATAGTGTTTGAAATGAGCCAATAGCTCAAACAAGTTCCAACTGTACACTGAGTATTAACTTATTTTGACATTGACAAACCTGTACGGAACGATATAATACTTTGATCTGTGGTACCAGTAACATAAATCATCAATTGAAGGGACATAACTCCTTCAAGGAGTTATCCTACGTTGCTCATATTTCTACCCTTACTGCGCGGTGGACGTCGACCTGTTCCCAAATTTCGAACGCGTCAACCAGGGTGTGCTCACGGCGATGTTTCCGCGTTCCGATCAAAAGAGCTGAGCGGCGGTTTGGTGGAGATGGTTTTCACGTGCACGCCGCAAGTGTGTCTCGGGTGGTGCGCGCCGGTAGGTGATGCCAATGGTATAAGTCCTAGTCCAAACATGCTCTAAAGTAGAAACGAAAACTAAACCTTTTGTAGCAATTCTTTGGTGGTTGAAGGTATTTTTTTCATCTATTTGCCCTACTTAAATACTACATGAAATTTGCGGTTCAATTTCTCCCAGACAATTTATGAAAATTAATATGTAGAATGCCACTGTTACAGCTTGTCTAATAGCGTATGTTAATGTATCCGTATAAGTGTTGTGTTCATTATTCGAAGTTAAAGCTTATCAGGGTCGATACTTCCTGCCTAGGCTCGATTTTGGTTAAGAAACTACTTTAATTAAACGAAATATTCCATAAAAGCGAAAACTTTCATCCCTGATTAGTCTGTGCGAATAGTCTGTGCGGACTGCACAGGCTAATCTGGGATGACAATTTACGCAAAAGCATTATGCCTGGTTTTCTCAGAACACGACACATATGCTGTTGAGGAACATCTAACCTATGTGTTACGTCAGTACTGTTTATTTCGGTATTTTCCGAGCCCGCACGTAACAGCCTGTCTGTATAGGCTATTACATGATACACCATTTGAAACTCGCAAATTAGACAAGTTTTAATTACTGTAGTTTACCGATATTTATTTGGGCTCCACACGAAAATATTACATTTGTATCAGTTGTCACGTAATCGGTCATAGTTCATTGACGACACATAGTTACTAACAATGTTCATTACTCTTAAATTACCGGTGTGTAGCCTATCATTCGATATCTCGTCATGCGCGTATTGCCAAGATGACGAGATTTGCATTAACTACCATTTTCTCGCGTCACGCATGAGACAAGTCGATCCCTCTCTACTATGATGGTTTCTCTGCATAATGTAGGATAAAAATATTCAACAACACCACGTATCAGTTTCTAGTCCAATTTAATATATATTATAGTTCATATTTTCAGTCATACAATTACATTCTGACAACTACATGATTGGATCTTTTCCGATCCGTTCACCTCGATACCCAAATGCTAACTGCACTCTTTCCCTTTAACATTTGCCCAGTGAAACTCAGTTATGAATCCCATTGGTCAGTGTTCTATACGTGCTTGTTGCTGATTTGTTGAATTACAATCTAGGACCGGGTATGTACACGCTAATCAGCATTGTGATACAAATAAATAATGCAAATACAGCCCAAGCCTTGTGTCAATAACATCTGTTGTTAAACATACACCAGATCTAAATAATTAATCTTTTGACTGTCATGTATACTCGTTATTGATAAACTTGTCAATATTTCTTACATAAAGAAAACCCAATTATTTCACCCAATTTCTAACCACAATGTGACACAGCCTATCCTCTCAATTTGATTTTTATGTATTTTATGATACAGAAAAATCTTTAAGAATTTAAGTATGGAAGTAAACGAGAACATATTAACACATACGATGAAAAAATCAAACACGCAAACATGAAAACATCAGTGACTAAAACATATATATGATGAAATCCGCAAATTATTAATGAAATTTTTAACGAATGTTTCTGCTGAAATAATAAAACGTCGGAATATTTAAATAGTCAATGTCAATCACAAGGAAGTGGATGCGTCACTGATTTGGGAAATCCAATACGAATAGTGTCCATTTTTGACATCTTTGCTGGAGGCGATGTGGCGTCTGGGTGAAGAGATGAGACGTCCGGTTGGAGAGTATGTGACATCTGGTTGTAGATGGTAACATGCAGTCGATTGAAGACGGCGGCTTCCGAATGAAGATAGCGATTGTCGGTCGGAGAGGCTGTTTATCTTCGGTTGTCGCACGATGTAGGATACTTTAACATGTAGTTTTCATGAGATATAGTTCTTAAGAATGTCTGCTCTCATGACTGTAGTATCATAATATTTGTTTATGTACACGTA
>VMBQ01000182.1:273861-313075 GCA_007657795.1 Dreissena rostriformis
TGGCCATTCAAATGTGTTCCATACATACCATTATGCTGGCCATTCAAATGTGTTCCATACATACCAATATGCTGGCCATTCAAATGTGTTCCATACATACCATTATGAGGGCCATTCAAATGTGTTCCATACATACCATTATGCTGGCCATTCAAATGTGTTCCATAAATACCATTATGATGGCCATTCAAATGTGTTCCATGAATACCATTATGCTGGCCATTCAGATAACTTTAGACTTAGCTGGGTCGCCAACAGACGTTGACTTTGGATTAAAAAGAAACAGTGAAAATAAAACATCACGACTATAATTAGCGAAGAAATAATAAAACCTGGATGCCCTGGAATTATCTAGTCTTATACACGTTCCAAATGAACTGGTAATGAACATATTGTCATGTCGTTTGATTGTTTTATCTACCAGGGAGTTGCTTCCCTTTGTCAATAATTGGCTTAGATGTCACTTTGTAAAAGACTCAAAAATATAATTGAATCGGAATGTCGTTTGTAAGTGCATAGTTCTAAAAGTAAACCCAGCAAGAAATGTCCACTACGGAACGCTTTTTAGAATTCTTAGAAGTCCAATAACTCCAAAATAAAACACTGATGTGGAGCACCATTGTTCAGTGCACTACTTTCGGTAAACAAATCGCCTAATATACTTTCATTGAATGATGGCCAGTCGTTGCTGAGAAATAAACTTCCAGGTCAAGAGACGGAATAAATAAATACATACAGACGGCGGACACTGTGGCAACTCTAAGCTTCAGCGAAAAAATTTCGTAGGTTATAAACACGATTTTGTTTTATAATTGTAATGATCAGCTATTACATTAATAACAACATAACGATAACATCATTAACGTGTCGACAACACTACAGTGTGTACACTATTTAACGTGGTCAGTTTTGTTCCATTTAGTCCACAATACTGGTTCTAGCGAGTCTTGATTTAGATTTTGATTTGTGGTTACTTTTATTAGTCGTGACAGGATTTGGAATAATTTCAGGAAAATGGTTTGATTCCAGTGGATCTGATCCGTGAACTAGCCATGTCATGACGTAATCCTTGGATGACATGTTTCTAGGCAACACGGGCGGCGGTTTCGTCGGGGGAAATTGTTCTGGGATTCGCACGTTAATGGTTTTACTATCTCCTTGCGTTTGTTGACTAGGTATATTATTTGTTTGATTTGCTAACTGTAAATGCGTGTGTCGTCGTGGGGAACGAATGTCTGTGCTAAAGGCCCCATATAGTTTATGTCGTTTGATGTGTATTGGGCATGGCGCCGCATGGATTTCCGGTAGAACTTGCGCATGCTCTGTGATGATTGTGTTTGCGCGCGCCACTGTTTCTACGACGGTGTCTCGAACATTGCCTTCGTCTTCGGAATCCATGCTCCTGAAAATACAAATCGCTGTCTGTTACAAATGTATGTTTGCCCAGCGATAATAATCGTGACCGCATCACTAATTGTCCGAATGTCGGCTGATGTTGATCGCTAGGCATTTAAATATACATATATTCATATGAGCGCAAATTCATACAGCACGGGCAGCACGCATAAGAATCACCTACTCACAATATGGATGACGAATTGATGTAAACATAATTCATTCCAAACAAACATGTATATTTTGCTTTTACATGGTCTTGAACTTTATCCCGAAAAGAATTCTTGGGTAAAATCTGTTAAACATATATTAACCACACTATTTGTTTGCGAGGCATGGTTTTTTCAGGGAGTAGGAGACATTAATTGTTTCATATCAACGTAAAACAACGCATATCATATATCTACGTACATAATTGGATAACCGAGTTACAACAAGGGGTAAAAACTAGTGCATTTACGGAGGTTTTAGATTTCAGCTTTATCTCGATGTAAATATTTCAAAATTTACATTCGAGTTAACGCTTTTAAAAGTATATGTTCACAGATTGTAGTCGAAGCATATATATTGTATGTGTATAAAAGCTACAAGTTAAAGCAATTTAATGGATAGTTAATTTAATACAAGTGAACATATGATAAGAACATAATAATACCATCTTATAGAGTTCTTCTCATTGAGATCTTGACATACACATCTAATAAGCGTAGCAAATACGCTTCGCGAGGTAGACAATGTACGAGCATGGATAGTGTTGAGAGTGGAAAGAAGAAGGAAAAGTGAGAAATAATTTGGAAAAGCAGACCTATGAATCGAATCGTCTACTTGTTAAAATAAATGAATGACTTGCTTCAAATATCCACTGCGCAACATTCACAAGGTGGGGATATACCGATATTTGGAAGAAAAGGTGTTCTGTAGGCCCACTACGGTAAGTCCTTATTCTTATGTTGGAACGCGTTAGACGCGCCAAAGGCTCTCCCTGTCGAAGGAACGAGGAACGCTTAATATTGCGGCACATTGTCAGCTATCGTTTAGTGTATCAGGATTAATTTATATTTGCGTCGCTTTTGACATAGTGTTTCCAAGTAGAGTTCTTTATAAAGGTTTCAATTACAGCGTACTAGGTGCACTGCAACCTAACAATTTACCCTGATTAATAACTTACATAAAGTTACTTTTCAAATTGATTTATTTGTTTTTGAAATTAAATGTCATGAACACCGGTGACTAAATTAGTACACAGTTTAAAAGGCATGGTCGTTTAACCATTTAAGTTAATCATGATATCGTAGTGGCTACGATTGTCACGTAGTCGCCTATTGGTCGTTTTCACGTCACGCGCATTTTGCCATAATGACGAGATTCGCATCAATTACATTTTGTAACATTGCGAATAGAGCAAGTCCGTCCCTTTCCAATAATATTAATTACTCCGTATAAGGTGAAACGAAATATTCAACAACAACTCCATATACGAATTCTNTGCGTCGCTTTTGACATAGTGTTTCCAAGTAGAGTTCTTTATAAAGGTTTCAATTACAACGTACTAGGTGCACTGCAGCCTAACAATTTACCCTGATTAATAACTTACATGAAGTTACTTTTCAAATTGATTTATTTGTTTTTGAAATTAAATGTAATGAACACCGGTGACTAAATTAGTACAAAGTTAAAAAGGCATGGTCGTTCAACCATTTCAGTTAATCCTGATAGCGTAGTGGCTACGATTATACCAAACGGGCTCTTAATTAATCAGTATTATAAAGTCTGGTGATACAATAACTTACCGTCGCAATTGTGCATGGTTCGGAAAAGTAGCTTTGGACTTAAAAGTCTGAAAACAAATCGGCCAGTATCAATTTCGATTCCATTCAAATGTTTTACCCATTAGGTTCAAAGCAGTCTGAATGAAAGAATAACGCTTTATTTCATATCAGAAAACAAAGTACGAGGATCGTCATTACCTGCCAGTACCGACTCACGGATTCAGCAAGCGACTATTGAGAATATGACGTTTTCGATATGTATACGAAAAATAGTGATATCGACGCAAAGATGTGATACGCTACCATATCAATATATGGAAAAAAGACAATTAACACGGTGACTGGCTTATATTTAAGCTCGGAAAATGACTTAATTCGGAGAAAGAGATTTAACAATCGCACAAAGAGAGGAAATCAACAACGAAATTTCATATTTTGAGAAAACTGAGAAAATACGACTGGAAACAATTGAAGGATATAAAACCACGTACAAAGCACAAATGCACAAACGCGTTCTAATAACTTACGGTTGATACCAGTTATTAACTCCTGTAATTCTCAATCTTCTTGATTGATATAGTCGGAAGTTTCAAAGAACGCTTTGATCTTTTATGTTGAACCGCTGATTTACACGCGTTTGAGAGCTCACTAGCAAGATCGTCTGAGCTTCTTCAAAATCATTTTCAATTTCATGTATTGTGTAACTATCCATCTAAAACAAATACTGTGCGTTAAAAAAAAATCATATTCAAGCGCAATCCAAATCTGATAACGGAACACACTTCAATAAAAAAAAAGAAAAAATGGTTTGTTTTCTTATGAGATTTATAGTTAAATAGGACTATGTAACAGTAAATTTGCAATTTAGATATTCTAAGTGTCCGTTATCCGACTTGTTATTGTAAACTATATACGTATAGTGTGGTCCTCTTAATATCCGCTAAGTAGTGCGTATGCAGCTGCATAGCTTTAGGTTGAAAACTATTTATATCACTTACACTCATAATAAGATCGTCTCAAAAGCTTTAAAAGAAAACAGGATTAAAGTTAAAATCATACTTTCATTGCAAAATAACTAATTTTATGCAGATTTGTGGTGAAACGTGTGAAGAAGCAAGAACTTATTATTTTAATTCCTCAAAATTTTATGATATGCTTTTTTATTATTATTGTACTATAACTGGGTAAAAATCGTTATTAAATTCAAGTTATCAAAAGAAAAAAACAAATATTGCAAGACGGGCTAAACAAAGGAATAAATAACCGTTTTTAATATTGTGTGTAATGTCATCAATTCATTAACAACATACTGTTACACACATCTGGAGTCAAGCCAGTCTACGAGAAATATTCGTACGCATCATATGCTATCATTTACATTTATCGAACCACTTTAATCGATTGATTAAAAATGCAAGCGACCTGGCAAATGATGTTTTTTCTTCATATGAACTGTTATACCAATGTATTTCATTCCATCAACAAAAAGATGGCTATATTTATGTATTAATTACTCGATATGTCTCGCTGGTCAAAAATGGACTTTTAGTTTAATTGCTCAATCAATGGATATCACCCTCTTGTGTAAGTATGTGATCTAATAATGAAATATAAATGTAATGTTTCGTTATTGATTTATTACCAACATCAAGGACATAATTGCAAATGTTTAAGCTGTGGTTCAAGTGTTTGCAATTCAATGTTCCTGCTGAATATAAGACCATTTGGAAATTACACGGAATTATATTAAATAAATAATCTATGTATTTGTTTTGTTTTTTTAATTTTGAATTGCAATGCTATTAGGTATATGGATAATTGCATATATGTTCTTTATAGTCTGCGCTAAGTTTTAAATACGACTGCCTTTAAATCGGTTTAACAATTTAATGCTTTACATTTGATTTCGAATTAAGTGTAATGTATGATGCCCGGTTTTGTTAGGGAAATTTGAATTTTGCCTTAACGAAAAGATTGTTAGAAATATTTATTTTAATACTGTTTTATAGGATAATTTACAAATGTGTTTGTGTGATTATTAAAAATATGTTCGCTTTACAATGTTTTGGTAACACGATGTCTTTTTTAAAAGGAGAAAAAAGGTCACGTGGGTTTTCCATAATCAGTGGCGGGCAGTCAGTCTTTGGTATATATAATAAGTAAAGATAAGTATAAGAGTTATATTTCATTGAGTTATCATGAAATACAAAAACATGTAATGGTATCCAAAATCTTGAGGAGCGAAGTAGGTTACATTATTCAAACAAATGTACCGCATTTATCTATATATGGTTGGTTATTCATCTAAATCCAAGTGTTTCTATTTCAGTTTCGCTACGTGTCTGGATCACAAACAGACACCGCATTGTATAATGATTACAAAAACAATAACAACAACTTTTATGTGTAAAGTATACGTATACTTAACCACGTTCTTTGAATAGAAATGATAGGCCTTCCAACTAATCTCATTTAATCGCGGTCAATGTAAATACGGTTTGAATGAAAGGTAAAAGTTAACTGACATGTGATATATATAATTATATAATCAAGCCTGTAATTTCTTGAATTGACGTGCATTGGGATCGTTGCGTACCGATAGTATCAGTTCTGTGCAGGTAAATGAATAAATAGCACACACATTATGCAGCTTGTAAATAAAATCGTATAGAGTAATTGCATGAGTCAACATTTTACTTGACTGAATCTGGTTCCCAATACGAATAAAATAAAACTTTTTATTTCTTTAAGATTCCCCCAAAAAAAACTATTTTGTTTGAGTGAAGGCAAATATAGTAATTATGAAAATACAGAAACATTATCCAGAGAATGAGCCCTGTTATAGTCAGTCAGTATTATTAGATTACTGGAAATTCATTTACAGAAACACAAGTTAAATGGAGCAAACTGATCACGGCCTTATGACGGTCAATGCAACGCATTGGGGGCGTATAGGGAGATGCCTGGTTTATTGTATTGTCATGTTTCTATGACTCCATATTTCCATGACTCCATATTCACAGGTACGTAGGAGAGTTTAAAATGCATTGGTTTACAAATAAATTTATTTTAAAAAAAATCGTCGCTTTTCACATCTCTTATTTATTACTCCTTTGATCTTACCAAAGTCAACTTAACTTTGGTTTAGCTATTCAAAAGTAACTTTTCGGTAGTTTCATGTTTCGTCAGGAAATCTGTAATAATCATAAACAGTTTATAAAAACCTAATCACATTAAGCAATCAAACGCAAACCCTTTAACAATATTATGAGAAGCAAATTACCTAATAACTCCTTTCATAATAGCTAATAAATGTAACGCAGTCTTGGAGGGATTAAATATGTCACGGTGGTTCACCTGGCATTAACATTTGGGCACCTGCACTGTCGTGTTCCGAAACATTATTATTACCGGGGTAAATAAATTAAACATGCATACACCTCTATTAAGCCGACATGGTTTAAGCCTCGCTCTGGGTAAACTGGGCTTAACAGATGGGCGTAAAGTGTCCACCAAGATTAGCCTGTGCAGTCTGCACAGGCTTATCTTGGACGACGAAAAAAAACGAAAATCGCGTTAAGGCGGAAAGTGTCGTCTCTGATTAACATGTGAGGACTGCACAGGCTTATCTTGGACGCTATTTTACACACATGCATTAAGACCGGTTTTCCTAAATCGCGTCTCAAATACATGTTGCAAACAATTCAATGCCAGTAATGATATTGAAACCAAATAAGTGTGTGTTTTTTAACATTTAGTAAATATGATTATCATAGTCTTAATAACGTATTACTTAAAAACATACGCATAGACCAAATGGTACATGTTTCTAATATTTTGTAATTGAAGAAGTAAGTATCAGCATTTTTTTTTGCTTGCAACTGTGTGTTTGTTTGTTCAATACGTGAATTTTCAAATAAAATAATGTAATACATATGTGATAATTGAACTCGATATTATTATAGAATAAAAACAGTTCATATAAAATACATTAACTTTCCAGTTTTTTTTCTGAAGCTCTGTTAATTTTAAATTTTATAAAATGTGAAAAAGTGCACTTTTTTCTGTAAACAGGTATTTTTTATCAATAAAGGTAAAAGGACTGCATATGTTTGCGTTGCATGAAAGGTCGATAAATATCTGCATGATTTATCGCGAAATATTCGAAACACGCCAGCATTACTATGTTTATATCATATGTTTGGTAGAAATATGGAAATTACATTACCTGTTTTTTTTACAATTTATGAATAATTAGGCCAAATAAAAAAAAGGTCCGTTTCCGGTCGCCCGACCGTGTCTCCAGAATCGGCGCCGACCCACAACTTTTTATTGGGGTCTCTAAAAAAAAAGGTGTTCATTTTCGTTTATTTCGGTTCATTTCTCCATACACGCCATAAATTTTTATTGGGCTCAATTTTCCGGGACTTTTGCCGAATTTCCGGGACATGTATACCTATAGCGATATATATATAGACATAGATCTATATGCATTTTTGGTACGAATTTTTTGCACATCGTAAATTGCTTCGTTCGAAAGCCTATCCGAAATACACTAGATCTATTAACGTCAAATTAAACATAACTACTTCCGTAACTAGATACAAGCCACGTGTTTTTCGTGTTAGAAAAGAGCACCAAATTGCTTTTGTGTAAATGACTTGAATTTCATTTATTCGACGTAACTTGATGTATTTTTTTTAGTTTCAAAGGGGTTAATACTTTCTCGTTGTAGCGCATTGAGTTGTGCACTTAACCGTTAATTCCACCATTGTTCTCCGTAAAAAGGCGGGGCTATGCACGTGCTGTTATACGATTGGTTTAGCGTGTTGATCGCTTGAGACAAAGGAAGCCAATTTTATTGCTTTGACGTCAAGCGGCTTCCTCTAATGACGTCAAACTGTTCATTCGCATAGACGGAAAATTTCGCGATAATTCTATTAAGTCGTTGAGACCTTCACAAGGGGTTGGTGTGTATTCGACTGCCTTAGCGCTGATTGGCTGATGCGATTTACACTTATAACATGATTAATTGATCGATTTTGACACGTAGAGTAGTCACCTATTCGCTAGGCATTGCCATGGAGACGCCGCGGATTAATGAGAATACGCCTTAGATAAGGAACATGTATATAGGGATTTTGTAAAATCCGGGACATTTGACAAATTTTCGGGACTGCGGGACACGTTCTTCATTTCCGGGACAATCACGGACAATCCGAGACGTATGGCGTGTATGATTTCTCAATAAAATATGTAATATCAAGCAAACAAAGTATATATATACATGTATTTCGTATTATAAGCTTTAGTAGCCTTCCATTCTAGTACCCGAAAGACAAAAAAAAAATCCCTACCTACCGACCCTGTTTTGGCCTTACGTTATAGAAATATTATTTTCACAAAATTCACAGTCAATGAAAATAGAAGTATTGTCTTTAAGATATGAAAGTAATGTTTTGAACAATTATATTTTATGCCAGTTATAGTAAACTATTTAATATAAAATGCATATTTCACCTGTGTACTCGCGAAGCGGGTTCGACGTTTTTGGAGCGCCATCTGTGAGGTCCGTTGCCAACATCTCCTCCCGATACGTTAAGGCTGTCGTCTGCATTGTTCAACGTAACGCTCCTGCTAAAACATTGTGTAATATCGTCAACGAACACACGAACAGGTCGGTGCGATAGTGCGTCCTTTAAATCAAGGCTTGAGTAACATTTTCCATGCATCTTTCGGCGTCTTTCACCGGATACGAATGGGAAAGTTTTCTTTCTTTCTTTGAACTTGACATTATTAAGTTTTAAAGTAACTTTACTTGACTTAGCAACTCGATGCTTAAATGCTTCTAACATGTCTTCAGTGATCATTATGTAATGATTCGCGTTGTGTGGATCTTTCAGCTTCGGTACTGCTCGGGAAACGCCGGTTCGAGCCGAATGTGGTCTCCGTAACACAGGAACACGCGGTAGATGAACGTGTAGGTAGGATTTATTCATGGCAATTACCTTTAAGTCTAGAAATCAGAAACAAGTCTAGTGTGGTGTTTTCAATAATCAAGGTAAAGACTCAATATTTGTTATTGTCATCATATCATGCGCTCTTTTAACAACATTTCAAAGAGATGGAATTGTCATATTCAGAAGTCCCGTCTACATGTATAACCCCCTGGTAGTTAACATGTTATCAATATCAGTGAAGTACTAAAACTTATTTAAATAACAACAACTAAAACCCAATTTTAAACATGTTCCCCTCTGGATTAAGCATACAGTTGCCATTTAACACAAATTGTATGTCTGGACTATTTTTTATAATCCTTCCGAAGATTAAGTCCCTGTCACGAAACACGTGCTTATACGTATGTTGTTGACCCAGGTGTTAGTAACATATGCACCTAATTTCTTTTTAAGTAATGTTTACTAAGAAATCTTCATAATCGCGTTCGTAAATCGGGAAAATCAATCCAGAAACAGTATTTTTAGCGCATTGTTATGCACGTTCCATATAACAATTAAATACTGACACTGTAGCATACGTTTGTGCTCAAATTTATAAAACTGTATTATTGAAAGCGATGTTTACTAAAGCATCGTTCTGATTATAACCTTCAGTTGAGCTTATTTGTTAGACATTTAGTAAACTAAACATTTACAAACCATCCATCGTTCAACAAAAAGCACAAATCCACCATCCCATTCTTGGATTCTGTTCGCGCTGAAAGTTTGTTTAAATGACTGACAACTGCTACTAAATTAATGGCGTGCTAACGGGTATTGTGATTATCATAATCTTATGTTCAACGTCATCAAGCCCTATTCTGACAGTGTATTCATACGTCTTTGTTTTACAATAATTTCTTCTATTTGAATAAGCGATCAATGTAAACGGCGCAATCGTTTCCAATCGTTTGGTTATTGATTATACGTGGCCCTACCTTCCATGTTATCATTCGAAAAACAACGATTCCAAATGACCACATAGATGATATCCATAAAGCCTTCATTTATTCAACTACGCCGTAACTAAACAGAAACATTCCTTTGATTTTCAGATTTAGACATATTCCTTAGCCTCAATAATGTGGAGTCGATATTTTCTCAATTTTTATCGACGCTTAAATTATCTTTGCCGGATGCCGGAAATGAATGTTCTTAAATTTCTTGTACAATCGGTCTAACAGGACCAAAGTATCCCATTCAATACACATTTATTTGCTCACAAGTACAGCGCGATATCGAACTAAATGCAATAAATGTCTCATATTTCAACTTGAATATTTTCAAGCTTCAAGTGTTCTATTACATGGTCCGGTAAATAAAACCACTTCTCGGTTGAATAGAGAGTACATCTTTTGAGATGTTATCCTGATGATGAATCGTAGATAATAAATATATCCATCAAAGCAAAAACAAATAGTTTATTTCGCTTTACTGTTTTACAACCAATAATAGTAATGTACAGATAAGTGTTCTTTTAGCAGGTCGAACATTAAATCACAAAACAATTCGTTCATGACGTTAAAATTTCTCCTTTGAAAATACCTCACATCTATAATCTATGTAAACACGCTCGTTTAGACTGATCACTGATTTGTTAATTGCTTGTATGTACCTTAATGAGTATTCAACAGCTTGAAAACGCTTTAAATCACCACCCATTAGCATTCAGCCCCGTAATCTCTTTCACGTTCGCACATAATATATGTCACCATACTCAATCAAGCACATAAACGCTGATAATATCTTATTCAGTTTATTCCGACAATTTCAAGGTATATGTTCACTTTAAAGTCAAAACCGACACCAGACATAAGATAAATGTTGGTTTGAATGAGACATCCAAAAAAGAATTTGAAAGCTATTTAAACTTGCAAACAATACTTCTGAAGGCAGCGAAATAATCATCGTGTCATTGATTTCTCAAATACATGTGTGCTGTTGATGCATATTTAAAACAGATTTGCTTTTCTTAAAAAATGAATTTATCATTTATTAGTCTTTTGCATATTGATTTGTGATTCGCACATTTAAAATCCCTCTTTCCAAAAGAGTTCTGGTTATTCATATAAATATAACATTTACAAATGAAACTATCATCTATAATTCCAATTAATGCAAGACTTTGCATAAATGTCCTTCTTCTATTTAAATTTGAATGTCAATAAACACGATTTATAAAATGCGTTCGCCACATACTAGTATATTGTTACACCCAATAAGACGACCACTGAATTTAAACTTTCATCACACGAATACCTCTGTCGAACATAACAACCCTCTGATAAAATAAGAACCCACAAACAATTACGCATGTATAGGAATACTTGAGACTTATAAATCATCGGTCCTGATCAATCCAAAAGAGGCACTCCATTTTGTGCTTTTCATACACTCGTTCTAAGACAAATTGTGACTAATGTGAATGTTAATCAACAATGCCACTTTTGTCACAACAAACAAATCCGAGTTAACAAATCACTCCAAATATTGACTTAACTTTCATTTAACATATCGATAGTTTTACCTATTCATAAATCAAAAAGCAATTCAGTACTGAACTGATATATTTTAAATAAATAACCTATGATAACCACATTAAAAAACAACATGCAAAATGTTAAACTGGTGTTTATTTTGTCACCGTAAACCAATCTTGGGTTAGATTCATACTATTTCAAATATAAATGGAACACTTGTTTATATACCTTTTTTGTATGGAATGATTTTGATAATTAAGAATACAATTAGAATACTTCGTACATTAAGAGAATCGGGTTTCTTATTTTGACACATGATACTATTGATCAAGTTTATTACATGCAGCTTAATAGCTATCAAATAACTAAATTCATATCCGATTTTCATAGCCAAGTTTTGAAGACTGTGTTGACTCTTTAAGATACATCACTAAATTCACATGAAAGGGACGTGTTCACAAATGTGTGTATATGTTGAAGCATGACATTGACTGCGTCAGAATTGCAGATTCATTAACGAAGCAAACAATTGGTATTGAAAAAAGAAAAGGCAAATGTTGGACCCAAACTTAAATCTAGCACAAACCAAATCACATTTATTAATCATTTAATGTTTAAAACGCTATGCAATTGTTCAAGTATGATAGTTTCTCGTTAAAAAAACTGTAATATTAGTATTGGTCCTTTTTTTGCGTCACTTTTTGCGACAGTCATCTTATTTGATAAATTGAAATCATCTGAATATGAGAAACACGAAACGCTTATAAAAGTTTGCTATTACCGGGTATTTAAAGCTCATAACTGCGGACCACGTTTCAAGAGCGCGAACACGTTTCAATCAAGCCAATAAATTAATAAATAGACATGCCCTTTTAATCATTAACCTTTGTTCAAATGTGTTTTATGTATGTGACTATTCGGGTGTTTTAAACAATTTCAATGGAAACAGAAACACTCAAAAGAAACACAAATGCCATATATAAGCATAGCATGTTCTGCAATTTACCTTTATCATATTACCCTTACCTTTTCCATATTGTTGTCAAGGTTTTCGCAGATTCGTTACCGGTTTTCGGGCAAAATACTTAGAGCGTGGATTAAATTTATAAAATGTCAACAAGGCGTTAGTAAAGAGGTCGAATATGAGAATCGAAGCGATGCATCCGCCAATCGGGCCTCGTTCTGGGAAAACTCGGCTAAATGTGCGTTAAGTGTCTTAACAGGTTAGCCTCTGCAGTCCGCACAGTCTAATCAAGGACGACACGTCGCACCTACAATGGATTTTCGTTTAAAAGAGACCTTCTTTAAACAAAAATTTCCATTAAATTGGATAGGATCGTCCCTGATAAGCCTGTGCGGACTTTCCAAGAAAACATCCTTTAGTTAAGTTCCATTGAAATACATACATACAGACGGCGGACAAAGTGGCAAAACTAGGCTTCAGAAATGAAATAGTTCGAGACCATGAGCATGATGTTTTAATTATTATTGTACTACTCAAATATTAAATGGAATAACAACGATAAAAAACAACAACGAAATAACGACAACAACACTACAGTGTGTACAATATTTAACGAGGTCAGATGTGTTCCGTTTACTCCACAATACTGGCTCGAGCGAGTCTTGATTTCGATTTTGATTGATGGTTTCTGTTATTACATGTAGTCTTAATAGGGTGCGGAATTATTTCAGGAAAATGGTTTGATTCCAGTGGATCTGATCCGTGAACTAACCATGACATGACGTAATCCTTGGATGACATGTTTCTAGGCAACACGGGCGGCGGTTTGGTCGGACATTGTTCTGGTATTCGCACGTTTATAGTTTTACCCTCTCCTTGGGTTTGTTGACTAGGTATATTATTTGCTTGATGTGCTAACTGTAAATGCGTGTGTCGTCGTGGGGAACGAATGTCTGTGCTGAAGGCCCCATATATTTCGTGTCGTTTGATGTGTATTGGACATGGCGCTGCACGGATTTCCGGTAGAACTTGCGCATTCTCTGTGACGGCCGTGTTTTCGCGCGCAACCGTTTCTACGACGGTGTCTGGATAATTGCCTCCGTCTTCGGAATCCATGCTCCTGAAAATACAAATCGTTCACTGGAACATGTTTACAGATGAATGTTCGTGACCGCATCACTAAACGGCAAAAGGTCCGCTGAGAGGGATCGTTACGCATTTATGTTTTTTATACATATATTTATATGAGCACAAACTCATACGGCAAGTGTAACACGCAAATTACATGTACTAGTGCGTCCAACCATACATAAAGACTGTTGGTTCTGCCATAAACAAAAATCACATGAGCACAAAATGGATGACGAATTGATGTATACATAATTTATTTCAAACAAGCATGTTTATATATACAAAAGATTTCAGTTTAACAAAGATAATGGGAAGGGAACTAAATACAAGTATGAACATGCTTAGAAAGAAACATAACCATCTTATGAGGTTTTTTCCCCGATATCATGACGTTTATATTTAATTTAATAAGCCAAGCAAATATTCCATATTATGTAGACATTATACGTGGATAGTGTTTAGTGAAGGAAGAAAATAGAAAAAGATTGAAACTAATTGGCAAGCAAAAAACCTATGTATTAAATCGTTTACTCATTAAAATTCATTAATGCCCTGCTTCAATTATCTTACTGTCTGTGTCAAAATCGAGATTTTGGTCTCCTTGTTAAATAACATCAAGCGTTGGAATAATTCATAATTCATAGAATAGATAAATGCATCGCGGATCTGGCAAAGCGCAAACAATCGAAAAAAAAAAGACAGAAGATGATTCAACTTCGCGACATTCACATAGTGGGGACAATACGATATTTCGAGAAAAAAAATGTTTAGAAAGACCTCTCCAGTTAGTCCTGATTCGTATGTGTACTATATGGGGCCCTCTGTCTACATATGCAAGTAAAGGGTTCAGTAAGGATCATTCAGAATTTAATTTCGTTTTAAATAAACCTAGTATATGCATATGTTTTGTTTCGTAAGGCAGGTGCTTTCACTTATCGTAGACGGCGTAATTAAAATGACAACTTAACAGTTCGCGTCTGAATTGTTTGAAGGTTGGAAGCACTTTTAAATTCGTATTGGTAATAAGGGATACTAAATATTGCCGGGCATTAGCGGATTTCCTTTACTGCATCAGGATCAATTTATGTTTGCGTCGCGTTTGACTAAGTGTTTCCAAGCCGGGTTTTTAAGGTTTTAAATTAAAACTTATTTGGTGCAACCGCATATGCACGCCTCCTTGTTTTGAATTTGATCTAAATAATTGCGTTCATATTTAATGCAAGTATCGGCTTACATTAGCATATTCAAGAATTGCACATTGCAATTTGAATTGAGTCTTTGAAGGAGTGGTCACCTGTCAGGCAGTGTTTCATTGAAAAGATAATCACTAAAACGTGCGAGAATATCGTTGTGGTAACAAATAAAAATTAATAAAACAAATGGACCAACATATATCAAGCCGTTTGTCTCTCTCACAGACGTTAATGCAACACTTTATTTCATTCTGAGACATACAATTGATAATTCAGTACAGTAAACAGGTCATTGGACGTTCTTGTGCAAATGTTGCAACATATTGTTATGGGTTTGCAAAGAAATATATTGTTGTTTTGTAAAAACATATTATGATCATTATTTACAATTGACCACTTAACAATATTGAAACATTTTGTTTCTTATATTTTAAGCACCACGTAAAAAAAGTTGTCTAAAATGAGTTTTGTAATAACCATTTTAGAGTGCATACATATCGTTGTTTTATAATTTCAGCATAAATCAAATTATATTTTCAACTGATTTTTTTTTGCACATTGAAATGGTTTGCCTATTAGATAGAAATCAGTGAGAAAAACATTTTATTTTATATAAGACAACATAGAACGAGGATCGTAATGACCTGGCAGTTCGTATACACGCAATAAATATTACTATACATATGTTCGTATGCACTTTTATAATTTTCTAAACGAAATTGAAAAAGGACAAGAGATTACCATTAGGGTCGCAGACTCAGGGATTTAGCAAACGACTATTGGGAATATGAATGCAATTAATAGATAGCGAAACGCAATTTTGACGACAAAACGGTCCCTATTAGGTTTAACTGTGCTCAATTTAGTAAGGAAATGCCAACGGAGTGATACGCTACCATTTCAATATGGTCAGTAAAATTAAGCACGATTGCTGACTTGAATGTAAGCTCTGAAAATGACTTAATTCGGAGATTTAACAATCGTATAAAGACAGGAAAACAACGAAAATTTATATTTTGACTTCACTGAGAATATACGAATGGAAACAACCTTAATGCATTGAACCGCTTAAAAAGCACAACTAAACAAAAGCGCTCAAATTACTTACGGTAGATTCCAGTTATTAACTTCTTTGATTATCAATCTAGGGCGACGCTTCTTGATTGTAAAAATCGGAAGTTTCAAAGAACGCTTTGATCTGTTATGTTGAACCGCTGATTTAATCGCGTTACAGCGCATACTAGCAAGATCGTTTGAAGCATCTTTAAAATCAATTTCGTTAACATTTATTGTGTTACAATCCATTTCAAACGGATATTATGCGTTAAAATTGTAAGTGCATTTTCAAGAGAGTATGAGACGAAGTAAATCTACTTGATCTAATAATGGGACGCTATATTATATTGACTCTATTTGTTTGGTTTCTTATGAGATGAATGGTTCCATAGGCGTATACAAGAGAAAATTGCAATTTAGATACTAGTCTAATTGTCCATAATCCGACTTGTTATTGTTAATCATAAACGTATAGTTTGACCCTCTTAATATCCACTAAGTAGCGCGTTCGCAGTTGCGTAGCTTTAGTTTGAAAACTAACTAAACTTACACTTTTAGAGCTTCTCAAAAGCTCACAAACCAACTTAATTAAAAAATAACTAATTTTAATTAAATTAGTAGTCAAGCTTTTGAAGAAGCATTTCCTCCTTTTTTAATTTGTTTATGTTTATTCTATTAGTAATGTATTCAAATTGTTATTTAATCCAAATTATCAAACTTGTACAGAAAACGAACGACGGGACATGGACAGGAATAAATAAGCTTCAATTAATAGTGTGCGTCACACCATTCACCAATTTATGAATAACATAATGTCACACACATCTCGAGTCTAAACCAGTCTAAGATTAATATTCATACGCACCAGATGTCATCAATCACATTTATGATACCACTATAATTGATTGATTAAAATGAAAACGAGCTAGCAAATGTTTATTTTCTATTGAACTTATATATCAATTTATTTCATCCCTGAAACGAAACAGATACTTGTGTAGTAAATACTCGATACGTCTTACTCTTCAAACATGGACTTTCAGTTTAATTGCTCGATCAATGGGTATCGACTAGTTATGTCAATATGCGATAGAATACTGAAATATAAATGTAATGTTTCGTTATTGATTATCGTCACTGTCATCAGAAATGCAATAATCTAGTGTGGTATCGCCGAAGCTGCTGACGCGTGTAGCGTTGTTGTGGGTGGGATTTTATTTAAATCAACATTTGCCATATAATCTTTAACCCACATCAAATGACACTACTGCAAATGTTTAAGCTGTGTTTGAAGCGTTTGCAATTCAATTCAATTTAAACTGAATTATATTGAATTTATAAACTATGTATTTTTTTTTAATTGAATTGCAATGCTATTAAATATATAGATAATTGCATATATGTTGTATAAAGACTGCGCTAAGTGTGAGTTATGACTGCCTTGAAATCGGTTTAAAAATCTCATGCTTTACATTGACCTTTCGAATGCGGTTACTCATATTTTTATGTTTATTGTTATGTATAAATGCCCTGTTTTGTAAAGTTAATTGGACTTTCGCCTTAATGAATATGATGTGATGTAAGCAATAATTAATTTAATACTTGGTTTTAAAAATAAGGTAATTTACACATGTGTGCGTCTCTGGTAATTATAAATATATTTGATGTACAATGTTCTTGAAAAACGCTGACGTTCTTAGTAAGAGAACAAAGTGTCACGTGTGGCGGACATACAATATTTGGTTGATTTTTTAAGTAAAGTTCATTGTGCAGCGATATAAAAAGGTATATTGCGTTGAGTAATTATGAAAAACAGAAATGTAGTGGTATCAAAAAATAATTGTAAGCAAAGTAGGGTTAAAGTATTTAAACGAATGTCCCGCTTTTATCCATTTATGTTTAATCATGTAAATCATAGTCTTTATAGTTCAGTTTCGCTACGCTTCTGGATCACAAACAGACAACGCATAGTATAATGATTCCTAATAGCAATAATGACAGCGTTTATGGGTAAAGTTATCGTATACTTGAACACGTTCATCGAATAG
The DNA here is from genome assembly GCA_007657795.1 of Dreissena rostriformis. Taxonomy (NCBI): domain Eukaryota; kingdom Metazoa; phylum Mollusca; class Bivalvia; order Myida; family Dreissenidae; genus Dreissena; species Dreissena rostriformis. Next base: position 291,897 of record VMBQ01000182.1, read on the forward strand.
AGAGGATAGGCCTAATAACTAATCTAATTTAATCGCTTTCATTGTGAATTAGCGAAATAATTAGGTGGGAATAAAAAGGGCAAATTAAGTGACATGTTATGAATATAATTATATTAATCAGGACTGCAATTTATTGAATTGACGTGAGTAAGTTTTTGCAGTTAATGTGCACATAGCACACATTTTAGAGCTTGTTAATAAAATCGTATAGAGAAATTCAATGAGGCAAAATTTTACATGAGAAGATCTGGTTCCCACGGCTAAAAAAATGCATTGGTTTACAGCTAATTTGTTTCAACAAATCGTCTTTATCACATCGCATATTAAGAAATCCTATGATCTTACCAATGTCAACTTAACCTGAATTTAACTGTACAAACTAAACGGTTCATTTATTATGTTTCGTCAGCAAATATGTAATTATCATAAACCGTTTATAAAAACTTAATGTCATTAGTCAATGAAACGCTAATCTTTTAATAGCATTAAGATTTGTAATAGACCTTATAACACCTTTCATATAGCCAATAATCGTTACGCATTTTTTAGGGTTAAATGTGTCACGGTGTTTCACCTGGCATTTACAATGGGCACCTGGACTCTCGTAAAGTGGCGGGCCCTCCACCGTGTTCCGAAAAAATATTTTTAAAGAAGGTATAATGCATACATTTCTATTAAGCCGACCATAAAGCAAACACAGGTTGCAAACAATTAAATGCAAATAGTTATCTTCAACCCAAGCAAGTGTATTTAAAAAAGCAAGTATAACGATTATCATAGTTTTCAAAACGTATTACTTAGTAAACACAAGCATAGATCTATTGGTATTGTTTTCTAATATTTTGTATTTGAAGAACAAAATATCCACACTTTTTTCTTTTGAAAATGTGTGTTTGTTTTCAAAACGTTTATATGTAATAAGATAATGAAATACATATATGTCATTGCTCTAGATGTTTTTTTTTATAGAATACAAATATTGCCTATAAAAAGCATTGCCTGTTTTTGCTGAAGCTTTGTTTATTTATTTAAAATTTTATAAATATGTAAAAGCGCACTTTTTTCCGCATACATGTATACATCTGTTAAACCATATCAGTAAATGGACATCATACTTTTTGAAAGGCCGATGAATATCTTGAGTATTCACCGCAGAACATTCGAGATATTATATTATATAAGAATACTTTTTAATTAATGAATAAGTACGTAATATAAATATTAGGCTAACGCAATTAACAGTATATGAAAATAGAGGTATTGTTACTCTTAAAATATTTAAGTAATGCTATTGCAATAATGATGTTTGCCATAAATGGCGAAATGGTAAATAAAAAATGAATATTTCACCTGTGTACTTGCGGAGCTTGTGCGACGTGTTTGGAGCGCCATCTGTGACCACTCGATACGTAAACGCTAACGTCCGCATCGTTCAACGTAACGCTCCTGCTAAAACATTGTGTAATATCGTCAACGAACACGCGAACAGGGCGGTGCGATAGTGCGTCCTTTAAATCGAGGCTTGAGTAACATTTCCCATGCAACATTCGGTGTCTATCACCTGGCACGAATGGGAAAGTTTTCTTTCTTTCTTTGTACTTGACATTATTAAGTTTTAAAGTAACTTTACTTGACTTAGCAACTCGATGCTTAAATGCTTCTAGCATGTCTTCTGTGATCATTATGTAATGATTCGAGTTGTGTGTTTCTTTAAGCTTCGGTACTGCTCGGGAGTCACCGGTTCTAGCCGAATGTGGTCTCCGTAACACCGGAACTCTCGGTAGATGTACGTGAATATATGATTTATTCATGGCAATCACCTTTTAGTCTCGTAATCAGAAACAAGTCTCGTGTCCTGTTTTCAAAAATCAAGTTAAAGACTCGATAGCTGTTCTTGTCATCATATCATGCGCTCTTTTAACAACATTTCAAAGAGATGGAATTGTTATATCCAGAAGTCCCTTCTATGTATATAGCCTCCTTATAGTTGACAGGTTCTCAATATCACTACAGAACTAAAACATATTTAAATAACAACAACTAAAACCCAATTTTAAACATGCTCTCTCTCTCGATTAAGCATACAGTTGCCATTTAACACAAATTGTATGTCTAGACTATTTTTATAATCCTTCCGAAGATTAAGTCCCTGTCACGAAACACTTGCTTATATAGTTGACCCAGGTGTTAATAACATAGGTACCTAATTTCTTTTTAAGTAATGTTTACTCAGCAATCTTTATAATCAAGTTTGAAATCGGGTCAATAAACCCAGAAACAGTGTATGTATCGTGCTTAATTATGCACGTTCCGTAGAACACTTCAAGTCCGACACTGTGGCATGCATTTATGCTCAGGTTATACACATCCTTATTATTAATAGCGATGTTGATTAAAGCATCCTGCTGAACATAACCGGTATTTTAGCTTATTTGTTTAACAAAGTAAACATTGACGAACAATCCGTCGTTCAACACAAAGCAAAAGCAACCATCCCATTCTTGAATTCTGTTCACGCTAAATGTAAGTTTAAATGTCTGCTAACTGCCAACACAAAAATGGCGTGCTAACGGGTCTTGTGATTAACATAATTTCCTGTTTAACGTAAACAAACCATACTCTGACAGTGTATTCATACGTCTTTGTTTTACAATAATTTCCACTATTTGCATAAGTGATCAATGTAAACGGCGCAATCGTTTCCAATCGTTTGGTCATTGATTATACGTGGCACTACCGTACATGTTATCATTCGGAACATAACGATTTCAAATGACCACAAAGATAATATACATTAAGCATTCATTGATTCAACTGTGCCGTATCTAAACAGAAACATTTCTTCTTTTTTCAGATGTAAACATATTCCATTGATTTAATAGTGCCGAGTCGATATGTTCTCAATTTACACCGATGCTCAAATTATTTTTGTCGGATGCCGGAAATGAAAGATCTTAAATTTCTTAGATAATCGCTCCAACAGGAACAAATTATGCCATGCAAAGCGACATTTATTCGCTCACAAGTACTGGGCGATATCGAACTATGCAGTAAATGCCTCATATTTCAACTTGAATTTTTTCAAGCTTCAAGTGTTCCAATACATGGTCCGTTAAAGAAAACCACTTCATATGTCGATACCTTGAATAGAAAGTAAATCTTTTCAGATGTTATCATGATTATGAATCGTATATAAAAATATATCCCTCAAGCAAAAACAAAACGTTTAGTTAGCTTTACCGCTTTGTAAACAAGTGTGGTAATAGACATATAAGTTTGCTTTAAGCAGGTCGAACATTAGTCCACAAAAACACTTCATTCATTAAAAACTCACCTTTGAGAATACATTACAGCTATATTCTATAACCTACGGGATCGTTTAGACGGATAACTGATTTCTAAATTGCTTGTATGCATATTAATGATTATTCAAACTGCTTGACAACGCTTACTATCACCACCTATTAGCATTTAGACCCGTGATCTCTTTCTACGTTCGCACATTATATATGTCAGCATAATAAATCGGGCCCATAACGGCTGAAAATATCATAGTCAATTTATTCCGCCAATGTCAAAGGTTGTGTTGAGTTATAAGACCAAAACGACACCACGCATGATCTAAACGTTGGTTTGAATAATATATTAAGAAAAGAATAATTCAAAAGTTGTTTAATCTTTTAAACAATACTTCTAAAGTCGTCGAAAAAATCACCGTGTCATCAATTTCTCACATTTGTGCTGTACTAGCACACTTAAAAGATTTGCTTTTCGCAATAAATGTATACGTCCTTAATTATTGTTTTTCATTCTGTTGCATATTGATTTGTACTAAGCACATTTTAAATCCTTTTTGTCATTTGATTGCTGGTGCAGCACATAAATATTACGTTAACAGATGAAGATATCATCAATTATCCGTAAAAAAAAGTTCACATTTCATTCCACTTAATGCAAGAACATTGCATTAACGTTGTTCGTCGATTTTAATCTGCATGTCTGTAAACACGATTGTTAACATGCGTTCGTAACATACTAGTTTATTGTTACACCAAAAAAGACAACCGCTGAATTCCAACGTTCGTTTGCGAATCGCTGTTTCGAAGACAATATCCATATACTAAAATAAGCCTCCACAAACCATAATGTATCTATTGGATGAAACTTATAAATCATCGATCCTGATCAGTTCAAATGTGGCACTTCATTTTGTGCTTTATATTCACTCCTTTTGAGACAAAGTTTGTCTACCTTTAATCAACAATGACACTGTCGTCTCTTATATTTTGTAAATCATCGACCGTTCATTAGCAAGCACAACAAAAAGATCCGAGTTAACAAATCACTCCAATTATTGACTTAGCTTTCATTAAAAATATCGATAGCTTAACCTATTAATAAATCGAAACGCAATTCAGTACCGAACTGTTATATTTGTTTAAATAACCTAAGATTATCTTATTAGATCTAACAAATTAACAGGCAGGTGTTTATGACGTCACCTTAAACCAATCTTAGACATAATTCACCTTAAGAGCGGACAAAATATTCGCTACGAAAAGCAAAAAGACGCACTTAGGCAAACATATGCAATTTTAAATTTGGTAATTTAATACCTATTAAGCTACACGTAATGAACTTGATCAATAGTATCGTGTGTCAAGGGTTAGAAACCCGATTCTCTTACTGTACAAAGTATTGCTAATTATCAAAATCATTTCATACAAAAAAGTTATAATACACAAATGTTACATTTATATTTGCAAAAGGTGCATTATGTCTAAGATCGATTTGAGTTGACGTAATAAACACATGTCTGTTAATTTGTAAATAAGATAATCTTAGGGTATTTAAACAAATAAAACAGTTCGGTACTTAATTGCTTTTCTATTTATTGATAGGTAAACTATCGATATTTTTAATGAAAGCTTAGTCAATATTCGGAATGATGTGTTAACTCGGATTTGTTTGTTGTTCGTGCTCATCAACGGTCGGTGATTTTCAAATTATAAGAGACGACAGTGTCATTGTTGATTAAAGGTAAACACACTGTGTCTCAAAAGGAGTGAATATAAAGCTCAAAATGAAGTGCCGCATTTGAACTGATCAGGACCGATGATTTATAAGTTTCATCCAATAGATACATTATGGTTTGTGGAGGCTTATTTTATTATAGGGATATGTCTTCGAAAGAGCGATTCGCGAATGAACGTTTGAATTCAGCGGTTGTCTTTTTTGGTGTAACAATATACTAGTATGTTATGAACGCATGTTAACAATCGTTTTTAAAGACATGCAGATTAAAATAGAAGAAAAACGTTGATGCAATGCTCTTGCATTACTTGGAATGACATGTGATTTTTTTGTTACAGGTAATTGATGATAGCTCCATTTCTAAACGTATTATTTATGTCCTGCACCATAATTTACATGTAAAGAAGGGTTTAAAATAAGCTGATTTCGAATAAATGTGGAACAGAATGAATACAATAATAAACGATGTATACATTTATTACGAAAAGCAAATCTTTTGAGTATGCTAGTACAGGACAAATGTGAGAAATCGATGACACGGTATTGTTTTCGGCGACTTCAGAAGTATTGTTTTAAAGGTAAACAACTTTTAAATTATTTTTTGTCAAAGTGTCTTATTCAAACCAACGTTTATTTCATGCGTCGTGTCATTTTGGCTTCAAACTGAACACAAGCTTTGAACTTGGCGGAATAAAATTAATAAGATATTATCAGCCGTTATGGGCCTGATTGAATATGGTGACATATATCATGTGCGACAGTTGAAAGAAATTATGGAGCTGAATGCTAATGGTGGTGTTAAGCGTTTTCAAGCAGTTTGAATACTCATTTATATGCATACAAGCAATTAAGAAATCTTTGATCGGTCTAAACGATCGTGTAGGTTATAGAATCTAGCTGTAATGTATTCTCAAAGGTAAAATTTTAATGAATGAAGTTTTTTGTGGACTAATCTTCGACCTGCTTAAAGCAAACTTATATGTCAATTACCACACTTGGTTACACAGCGCTAAAGCGAACTCAACGTTTGTTTTTGCTTTGATGGACATATTTATTATATACGAGTCATAATCAGGATACCATCTGAACAGATTTTCTCTCTATTCAACCGAAAAGTGTTTTTTCTTTTCCGCACCATGCATTAGACCACTTGAAGCTTAAAAATATTCAAGTTGAAATATGAGACATTAACTGCATTTAGTTCGATATCGCGCTGTACTTGTGAGTGAATAAGTGTCGTTTTGAATGGGATACTTTGGTCCATTTGGACCGAATGTGAAAGAAATTTAAGATCATTCATTTCCGGCATCCGGCAAAGATAATTTGAGCGTAGGTGAAAATTGAGAACTTATCAACTCGGTACTATTAAATAAATGTACTTTGTTTCCATCTGAAAAACAGAATAAATGTTTCTGTTTAGATACGGCACAGTTGAATCAATGAATGCTTAACATATATTATCTTTGTGGTCATTTGAAATCGTTGTGTTCCGAATGATAAAATGGAAGGTAGGGCCAAGTATAATCAATGACCAAACGTTTGGAAACGATTGCGCCGTTTACATTGATCGCTTATGCAAATAGTTGAAATTATTGTAAAACAAAGACACGTGATACACTGTCACAGTATGGCCTGTTGACTTGAACATGAAATTATGTTTATATCAGGACCCGTTAGCACGCCATTATTTTGGTGGCGGTTGGCAGACATTTAAAGTAACATTTAGCGTGAACAGAATTCAAGAATGGGATTGTTGCTTTTTGCTTCGTGTTGATCGGTGGATGGTTTGTCAATGTTTACTTTGTTAAACAAATAAGCTAAAATACCGGTTATGTTCAGCAGGATGCTTTAATCAACATCGCTATTAATAATAAGGATTTGTATAAATTGAGCATAAATGTATGCCACAGTGTCAGACTTGAAGTGTTCTACGGAACGTACATAATTAAGCACGATACATACACTGTTTCTGGGTTTATTGACCCGATTTACGAACTCGATAATGAAGATTGCTGAGTAAACATTACTTAAAAAGACATCAGGTACCTATATCAACACCTGTGTCAACTATATAAGCACGTGTTTCGTGACAAGGACTTAATCTTCGGAAGGATTATAAAAAATTGTCCAGACCTGCAATGTGTGTTAAATGGCAACTGTATGCTTAATCGAGATAGAGAACATGTTTAAAATTGGGTTTTAGTTGTTATTTAAATAAGTTTTAGTACTGCAGTGATATTGCAAACATGCCAACTGTCAGGAGGTTTTACATGTAGAAGGGACTTTCTGGATATGACAATTCCATCTCTTTGAAATGTTGTTAAAAGAGCGCATGATATGATGACAATAACAGCTATCGAGTCTTTACCTTGATAATTGAAAACACCACACTAGACTTGTTTCTGATTTCGAGACTTAAAAGGTAATTGCCATGAATAAAACCTACCTACACGTTCATCTACCGAGAGTTCCGGTGTTCCGGAGACCATATTCGGCTAGAACCGGCGATTCCCGAGCTGTAGCGAAGATGAAAGATACACACAACTCGAATCATTACATAATGATCACTGAAGACATGCTAGAAGCATTTAAGCATCGAGTTGCTAAGTCAAGTAAAGTTACTTTAAAACTTAATAATGTCAAGTACAAAGAAAGAAAGAAAGAATTGTCGAAATCACAGTTTCCATTCGTCACTGCTAAAAGACGTCAAGAGATGCATGGGAAGTGTAACTCGAGCCTCGATTTAAAGGACGCAATATCACATCGCCCTGTTCGCGTGTTCGTTGACGATATTACACAATGTTTTAGCAGGAGCGTAACGTTAAACGATGCGGACGAAAGCTTTAACGTATCGAGTGGTGACTTTGGCAACGGACCGCACAGATGGCGCTTCAAACACGTCGAATCCGCTTCGCAAGTACTAAGGTATAATATGCATTTTTTAATTAGTTTTAACATATTTCTTTCTGTTGGCAAACACAGTGCACATCAAATCATATACCATACAATTTTTTATTTACCATTTGATCATTAATGGCCAAAAAAACATGATTGTAATAGCATTATTTAGATATTTTAAGGAACAATACTTCTATTTTCATTGACTGTGTATTTTGTGAAAGTAATATTTATATAACGTACGTATATAAATTGTAAAACACAGCTAATGTTATGTCAATATTTCTACCAAACTTGTGATATTTACATATCAATAATGTTTCGCGATTAATCATCTTGATATTTATTGGTCTTTCATGCAACACAGAATTTGTGCTGGCCTTTTACCGATATTGTTAAACAGATGTATACATGTCTACAAAATAGTGCGCTTTTACAGATCATTGGCCTTTCATGCAACGCAAACATTAGGCTGTCCTTTTACCGAATCTGTTATACTGATTTATACATGTATACTGCACTTTTGCACATTTTATAGAATTAAAAATTAATTAATAGAGCTTCAGCAAAAAATTGGAAATGCAATATTCTAGGAAATGTTATTATTCTGTAATAATATAGAGTGCATTGCTGTATCCTTTGCATAACATAATGTTAGCACAAATAAACGTTTTAAAAAAACATTTGCAAGAGAGAAAAAGTTTGGCTTTTTTCTTCTTCAAATACAAAATATTAGAAAAGTATACCATTTGGTCTATATTTATGTTTACGGAGTAATACGTTTTTACAACTATGATAATCATTATATGTACTACTTGTAAAAAAATACACTTGTTTGGGTTCACTATAGGCATTTACTTGTTTGCAACATGTATTTGCTTTATGGTCGGCTTAAAAGACATGTACGCATGTTCAACTTATTTAATAATATGTTTTCGGAACACGGTGGAGGGCCCGCCACTTAACGACAGTCCAGGTGCCCAGTGATAATGCCAGGTGCAACACCGTGACATATTTAATCCCTCCAAAACTGCGTTATATTAAATGTCTATTATGAAAGGCGTTATTAGGTTTATTAGAACTCTTCATATTATTAAAGAATTTTTGTTTCATTAACTCATGACACACGATTTTGTAAACGGTTTATGATAATTACATATTTGGTTACAAAACATATTTCAAACGAACCGTTTATTTGGTAAAGCTAAACTAAGCTTAAGTTGACTTTGGTAAGATCATAGGAGTGATGAATGTGCTATTCGAAAAACGACTATTTGTTAAACAGATTTATTTGTAAACAAATACAACCAATACACCTCTCCTTACCTGTGAATATGGAGTCACAAATACATGACAATACAATGTACCAGTCAGTTCCCTATACGCACCCCCAATGCTCATTGCTCATTGACCAGTCAGTTCCCTATACGCACCCCCAATGCTCATTGCTCATTGACCAGTCAGTTCCCTATACGCACCCCCAATGCTCATTGCTCATTGACCAGTCAGTTCCCTATACGCACCCCCAATGCTCATTGCTCATTGACCAGTCAGTTCCCTATACGCACCCCCAATGCTCATTGCTCATTGACCAGTCAGTTCCCTATACGCACCCCCAATGCTCATTGCTCATTGACCAGTCAGTTCCCTATACGCACCCCCAATGCTCATTGCTCATTGNTAACTTATTATACTAAATATTGACTGTCCGCCACTTATTATGGAAAACACACGTAACCCGTTCTCATACTAAGTACATCAACGTTTTTCCTGAACATGGTACATCGAACATATTTATAATTATCGCATACACATAGTTGTTAATTGTCCTTTTAATAATACTAAATATAAAATAAATTAAACAGTATAATAATAATTGTTTGCCCTAGCCGGAGGTCAAACCTGACAGAAATGTCCCGCTGAACACTTGGCAAGTTGGATCACTTTGCACGCTAGGCCTGAATACATTGGAGTGTATTCCTACCTATAAATATTATTATAATTGTATTTTTTTTAAACCAACGAAAACGTAAGGCATATTAGTATTTTTTGGTCGTGTGTATGCTTTGTTTTATCTCCGTATAGCTGTATTGGCCAAACCATCTTAACAAGATAAAAAATGTATCGCTTGCGATTTAATAAAATACTCATAAATTGAGTCTTTTCAGTAAAGTTGCCCCGATGGGTCTCGATGGCAAAAACGATAAAAACGGTCATGTAAACACTGATGTAGATCTGTCAAATAATTCATTAATAAGTTTACAACAATAACTAATCCTCGTCGCCTCCATCCTATCGTCTTATATAGCATCATCACTGTTCTCGAACTACAGCGTATTTTACAAGCATCCTTTCAGTATATGAATACTGAAGATAATCAATAACAAACTTTACATTTATATTTCAGTATTCAATCGACATAAAAAGTCAATAACCATTTATTGAGAAATTAAACTGAAAGTCCGTTTTTGAAGAGCAAGGCATATCGAGTATTTAATACATAAATATAGCTTTATGTTTAGTTGATGGGATGAAACACATTGATATATCAGTTCAATAGAAAATAAACATTTGCTGGCTCGCTTTCATTTAAATCAATCAATTATAGTGGTATCATAAATGTGATTGATGACATCTGGTGCGTTGAATATTTCTCGTAGGGTTGACTCTAAACGTGTGTCACAATATGTGATTCATAAATTGGTGAATGGCATGACGCATACTTTTAATTCAAACTTATTTATTCCTTTGTTTTTCCCGTCGTTCAATTTTTCAACAATTTTGATAATTTGGATTAAATAACAATGTGAGCGCATTAATAAAATAATAATCATAAACCAATTAAAAAAGGAAGAAATGCTTCTACAAAAGCTTGACTACAAAACTTAATAAATTAGTTATTTTGCAATTACATTAATATGATGAGTACTTTACATCTGTTTGTGTATGAGCTTTTGAGAAGGTGTAGTTATTAGCGTAAGAGATGTAAATAGTTTTCGAACTAAAGCTACGCAACTGCAAACGAATGACTTAGCGGTAATTCAGAGGGCAAATCCTGCGTATATTAGTTACAAACAACAAGTCGGATAATTGACAATTAGACTATCTAAATTGCATTTTTTTCTTATATAGGTCTCATAAGAACACAAACCAACAAATAGAGTTTATATTTTCGAAGTGGATCCTTGTTCCACACTAAGATCAAGTAAATGTACATTGTGTAATACTTTCTTCAAGACGCACTTAAAACTTTAACGCCCAGTATTCGTTTAAAATGGATTGTTACGACATAAATATTAACGAAAATAATTTTGAAAATGCTTCAGACGATCTTGCTAGTGAGCTCTTTAACGCGATTAAATCAGCGGTTCAACATAGAAGATCAAAGCGTTCTTTAAAACTTCCGACTATTACAATAAAGAAGCGTCGCCCCAGATTGATAATCAAAGGAGTTAATAACTGGCATCCACCGTAAGTAATGAGAACGCGTTTGTACATAAGTGCTTTGTTAGTGGTTAAGTACACTACAGTTGTTTTCAGTCGTATATTGTCATTTTAGTCAAAACTTGGAAATGTGTTGTTGTTTTTTCCTCTCTATTTCTCCGAATTAAGTCCGGTTTTTAGCTGACATTTAAGCCAGTCATTGTTCTTAAAAAAAAATTAACCATATAAATATGGAAGCGTTTCACACCTATGGCATTTTCTAACTAACTTGTGTACAATAAAACCAATTAGGGAGAGTATTACGGTCAACAGTACGTTGATCGTTGACCTCTTTTGTTTTTATACAGGTGGAACACGTCATATTCGCATCAGTCACTTGCTGAATCTGTGTGTCTGAGATATTTTGATAGTCACTTGTCCTCTTTAAATTATTTTCAGAATATTAAAAAAGTGCTTAAGATTGTATGTAAATGTATATATATGTTCTACCGATTCTCGTACTATGTTGCTCGATATTACATTAAGGGTTTACGCTTCATTTTCACTGATTTGTATTTTATGTAGAACAGTTGACTGGAAACGACGAGATGGATACTGATTGATTCGTTTTTAGAATGTGAAGTCCACAGCTACTGTTCCGTACCATGTACTATTTTGTTTGATTTATTGTATCCCGAGACGTTCAGAGACTCAATTTATCAAAAACATATTAAGTATGATCCTAGCCACTACATTATCATATTTTACTGATTTGGTTTAAATTGACATGCCTCTTAAATGTATTCACAGGTAAATGCCCGGTGTTCATGACATTTATGTTATGAACAGATTAATGGATTTGAAAAGTTACTAGTAATGTTTGTTAGTTATTAATCAGGGTAAATTATTAGTGTTTCGTATGGTGGTGGTAAACATTTATTAATATGTGGCTTTGCACAGAAAACTGATCCATGGGAAATAGTATTTAATTTTGTGTAAAAGTATCGATTGAAAATATTACTGTGTTTATGCTGAATTTTAAAACAAAGATATGTATGCACTCTTTAATGGTAACTCGGAAAACGTATTAGACACCTTTTTTTTCAAACAGTGCTGAAGAAAAGGAAAGACAATGTAGCAAAGACTAAAAAAATAACGAAATACGACAGATATTTCATATAAAAAAAATTGTAAACCCACTAACAATACCATATGCACATGGACGTTTCAAAGTCAACATAACAGATTAAAAAACTAACTATACATCTTAATTAAATGGAACGTCATGACTAAATATTTTTAATTCACAAATTCGTAACCAGTAAAATATCTAATATGGCTGATGTTATTTTGTGGAACAATTATATTTTTTGAAAATTCTACTATAAACCAATGAAAATATATATTATATCACGTTGTGTTATGAATAAGAAAATGGATTTGAAGTAAGAGTCGTATATTTTCACACAAGGGAGGCATTTGATAAAGTCTGACACACAGGATCCTTATGAAAATTCGAACATGCATGGCATCATCGGTGATCTGCTATTTGGCTTAAACACTATTTATCAGATTGTCAACAACAAGTACATCTAGTACGTCTCGGATCAGAATCAAATTTAATCTCAATAAAAACCGGAATTCCGCAAGAAGTAATTCTTGGTCCACTTTTATTTCTTGCGTACATGTATATGATGACATTGCAAATGATATAGGAGCGCATATAATTCTTTTTGCTGATGACACCGCCACAACGATGCAGGCATATATAAACAACATATTTATGGGCGGAGAACATTTCAAGCCATCCAAGTCAGAATCAATGATTATTTCTCGTAAATTAAATAAACCACACCATCCAACGCTTAATAGGCAAGGTATGGATATTACAACTGCAAATGTCCGTTTACATCTCGGTGTTTAAGTATCAAATGACTGTACATGGTATGTGCTTTTACACTACATAAAATACAACACACGGTCACGAATGTACATGTTGTGAAAGTTAAACTATATTGTTGATACTAAATCTCTCGAAATAATATACTTTTTTATAAGACCTGTTCATGGATATACTCATGTAAGATCCGATAAATGCGCACAAATTGTATGCGTGTGCATTGTATGCGAAAAACCGTTAGATAAAATAAAATCGACTGGGAATCATTAAGTCAAAATCGACACAAACATAGATTACTCCGGATGCGCAAAATGAAAGCTGACACTGCCCCGCCATATTAATCTCTCCTCATTCCGTCTCCGGTTGGCGCGTCTTGCCAATATGCATGCAGAGGTGCTTCCAACCTTTGAACCATTCTAAGGTTAACTGTTAAGTATTCAATCTCATTTATGCCGTCTACGATATTGAGTGGAATAACCAGCGAAATTAATCAAAAAAGTAGAAACACTTATTTAAAAAGAAATTTAATAACGTTTTAAATAATGGAAGACCTTTAATGAAACTTTTACTTCCATATGAAGACAGAGACCCGCCGATGTTACACATACGAATAATGACTAACTGTAGTGGTCTAACACTTACATATGTTTCGACGACATATCGTGATATCCCCACTATGTGAATGTGGCGCAGTTGAATAATCTTCTTACTTTTTCTTCCACTGTTTGAGCCTTGTCCATATCCGTGATTCATTTATCTATGAAACAAACAATTATATAATTCAATTGCTAGATGTTATTTCATAAGGAAACGAAAATCCCGATTGTGAAATACAAATATTAAGATATTAAAAGCAAGTCGTAACTATATTTCAATAAGTAAACGATCAGATACATAGGTTTGCTTTCCAATATATTTCTTTCTTTTCTTCTTTCTTTCTTATATAGCGTATGAGCTACGATTATTAAATGTGAATGGCAACATATAAAAGAGCAGAAATCTATAAGATTTGAATATGTCGTTGTACTCTTGTTCACATATTCATTACATTAACTATCCATTATCTTTTTTGAACTGTTATCTTATATATACGTGTTTTGTTTTGTATAAATTATGTAAACATCAACTTGTCCTCCATTATGTGATCAGGGAATGTTGATTGCAGAGCCAATTATGTATACGTATGGTTTGACTTTCTGGTACATGATATAGGCGTTCTACACGTGCTCTATGAGCGTGTGCTCAAGTACATAAATGCCTAGCGATCAACATCAGCTGACCTGACTTTACCTGATGCGGACACGCTGGGTAAATATTCTGTGAAAATAATACAGTGATCGATTTGTTTTTTCCAGGAGCATCGACTCAGAAGACGAAGGAATTTTTCGAAACACCGACATAGAAACAACTGCGCACGCAAACACGATTCTCACAGAAAATGCGCAAGTTTTACCGGAAATCCGTGCGGCGCCATGTCCATTACACACCAAACGACACGAAATAGGTGGCGCCTTTATCACCGACATTCGCTCTTCACAACGACACACGCATGCCCAATTAAAACATCAAGCAAATACTGTTTCTAGGCAACAAACGCAAGGAGAGGGTAAAACAATTAATGTGCGATTCCCAGAACAATATCCTACCAAACCGCCGCCCATGTTGCCTAGAAACATGTCATCTAAGGATTACGTCATGTCATGGCTAGTTCACGGATCGGACCCAGTGGAATCAAACCATTTCCCTGAAATAATTCCGAATCCTATTAAGACTAGACACAACCATAAATAAAAATATAAATCAAGACTCGCCAGAGCAGCTAGTTTTTTTGGACTAAATGGAACACATCTGACTACGCTAAATATTGTACACACTGTAGTATTGTTGTCGTTATTTCATTGTTATTTTATCTTTGTTATTCCACTTAATAGTTGAGCAGTACAATAATATTATTTTCTTCTTAAGCCTTATGTTGAAACTTCATCCGCCGTCTGTATGTATGTATTCCGTCCCTTGAATTGAAGCGTTTATTTCTCGCAAACATATCATTCAATGAAACTTTACGGGACGATTTTTTCTCGGAAAGTTCAAACGGGCTTATCAGGGACGAAACTAACCGCTTTAATGTAATTTTTTTTTCAAAGTAGGTCTCTTGTAAATGGAATTCCAGTATAGGCGCGACGTGTCTGCACAGGCTAATCTTGGCGACACTTAACTCGCATTTATCCGAGTTTACCCAGAGCGAGGCTCCATTGGCGGATGCATCGCGTAGAATATTATATCCCACCTTTTTACTAACGCCGTGTTGATACTTTATAAAATTATTCCACGCTCGAAGTATCTTGCCCGAAAACCGGTAACGAATCAGCGAAAACCTTAACAACTATATGGACGCAAGTACGGGTTATATGATAAAGGTAAATTTCAGTATATGTTATGCTTATACATAGAATGAGTATTTCTCTAGATTTTTTTCTGTTTCTATTGAAATTGTTTAAAACACCTGAATATTGACATACAAAAACACATATGAACACAGATGTTTTTTTCTAGCACTTTTTATTTCAAGAATGCAAACACATACATATAAAGTACATAAAATAACACAAAAGTGTAATGCAATCAGTGTTTGAGATGAAAAATGCATATATAACACACGTTAAGTTATCGTTATTTTAGAAGTCCATGGTATTTTTTTTTAAAGTACAGGAAGTTGTTACATCATTTAATCAGGTACCAACTTTTAAGTATAAGACAGTTGCATGCAAAAGTGTATTGGAAAAGAAAAACAATTTAAGAAATATAAAAAAGAAAAGAAGAACATTTTCCAGTATGTATACACAAAGGTTAAAGATTAAAAGGACATGTATATCAATTAATTTATTGGCGTGACTGAAACGTTTTCGCGCGTTCGACACGTGGTCCGGAGTTATGAGGTGTTTATCCCCGGTAAGAGCAAAATTGTACAAATATCATACTTGAAAGACTACATAGCGTTTTAAACTCTAAAATATTTATAAATTTGACGTGGTTTGCGTTTGATTTCAGTTTGGGTCAAACTTTTGCCTTTCCGTTTTGATATCAAAGTTTTGCTTCGTTCTTCAATCTGCCATACTGACGCAATGACATGCTTCAATATATACACGCGATTGCGAACAAGTCCCTTTTGGGTATGTTTTGTAATTTACCTTCAAGAGTGAACACATTCTTGGCTATGCAAATCGAAAATAGGCACTTATGCATAGATATTAATACGGCCATTTGATACCTCTTAAGCTGCATGTAATAAACTTGATCAATAGTATCATGTGTCAAAAATTAGGCACCCGATTCTCTTACTGCACGAAGTATTGCTAATTGTATTCCTTGTGATCAAAATCATTTGATACAAAAAGTTATAATAAAAATTGTTCCATTTATATTTGAAATATTGCGAATCTAAGCCAAGATTGGTTTACGGTGACAAAATAAACACCTGTTTAACATTTTGCATGTTGTTTAGTTAATGAGGTTATCATAGGTTATTGAGTTGAAATAAAGTAGTTCAGTACTTGATTTCTTTTTGATTTATAAATAGGTTAAACTATCGGTATTTTTAATGAAAGTTAAATCACTGTTTGGAGTGATTTGTTTGTTGAGCGTGCTTATCAACGGTCGGTGATTTTCGTCTTATTAAAGACAAAAGTGGCATTGTTGTTTTAAGTTAGACTAAATATGTATGACACGAGTGTATGGAAAGCACAAAATGAGTTGTTACCCTTTGTTTAATGAGGATCGATGAGTATAAGTCTCAATTATTCAAATAGCTGCATATGTGTTTCTCAATGCTTATTTCACAAGAGGGATATTTATCTTCGACAGAGGTATTCGTGTAATGAAAGTTTGAATTCAGCGGTCGTCTTATTGGTTGTAACAATACACAACTATGTGACGAACGCATGTTAACAATCTGGTTTATAGACATGCAGATTGAAATTGATGAAGAACTCTGCTGCATTGGTGTTGCATTAATTGGAATGAAAAGCGCGGATAATTAATAATAGCTTCATTTGTAAACGTATTAGTAATGTGCTGCAACCGAAATCACATGTGAAGAAGGATATAACAATGTGCTTATTACAAATCAATATGCAACAGAATGAATACAATAATTAATGATGTATACATTTTTTACGAAAATCAAATCTTTTAAGAATGCTAGTACAGGACAAATGTGAGAAATTGATGACACGGTGATTTTTTCGCTGACATCAGAAGTATTGGTTGAAAGATTAAATAGCCTTTAAATTACTTGTCTTAATGTCTTATTCAAACCAACATTTATCTCATGTGAGCTGTCGTTTTGGCCATACTTAACACACGCGTTGAAATTATCTGTCCATTACTTCCTTTGGTTGTAAAGCGGTAAAGCGAAATAAACAGTTTGTTTTTGCGTTGATGGATATATTTATTATATACGAATCATAATCAGGATTACATCTGAAACGATTCACTCTCTATTCAACCGACTGTCATATTGAAGTGGTTTTCTTTAACGGACCATGTATTTGCAAAACCTTGAAGCTTGAAAACATTCAAGTTGAAATATGAGACATTTACTGCATTTAGTTCGATATCATGCTGTACTTGTGAGCGAATTAATGTCGTTCCGAATGGAATACTTTGGTCCATTTGGACCGATTGTCGAAGAAATTTAAGGAAATTCATTTCCTGCATCCGGCAAAAATAATTTGAGCGTCGGTGAAAATTGAGAACATATCGACTCGGCACTATTGAATCAATGGAATATGTTTACATCTGAAAAAAAGAAAAGTAGAAATGTTCCTGTTTGGATACGGCACAGTTGAGTCAATGAATGCTTTATAAATATTATCTCTTTGGTCATTTGAAATCGTTATATTCCGAATGATAACATGGAAGGTAGGGCCAAGTATAATCAATGACCAAACGATTGGAAACGATTGGGCCGTTTACATTGATCACTTATGCAAATAGTGGAAATTATTGTAAAACAAAGACACGTGATACACTGTCACAGTATGGCCTGTTGACTTGAACATGAAATTATTGTAATCACAATACCCGTTAGCACACCATGATGTTTGTGGAGGTTAGCAGCCATTTAAACTAATATTTAGCGTGAACAGAATTCAAGGATGGGATTGTGGATCTTTGCTTTATGTTGAACGATGTACTGTGTGTAAATGTTTACTTTGTTAAACAAATAAACTCAAATACCGGTTATGTTCAGAAGGATGCTTTAATCAACATCGCTATAAATAATGATTTATATAAATTGAGCATAAATGTATGCCGCCGTGTCAGACTTGAACTGCTCTATGAAGCGTGCGTAATTTAGCGCGATAAACACACTGTTTCTGGATTTTTTTAACCCGATTTACGAACTTGATTATGAACATTGCTGAGTAAACATTACTTAAAAGAAAATCAATTGCATATGTTATTAACACCTGGCTCGACAGCCTACGATCAAAGCAATTTGTGTGACAGGGACTTAATCTTCGGAAGGATTATAATAATAGTCCAGACAAAACCATTTTGTTAAACGGCACCTGTGTGATAAATCGTGATAGAGAACATCTTGTATATTGGGTTTAAGTTGTTGATGTGTTTTTAAGTTTTAGTACGTCAGTAATATTGTGAACATGTCAACTTTTGACATGTAGAAGGGACGCCTCTTAAATACTCTTTGGTATGTTGTTAGAAGAGCGCGTGATATGATCACAGTAACAGCTATCGAGTCGTACCTTGATTTTTGAAAACACTACATTTGACTTGTTTCTGATTTCGAGACTTCACGGGAGATTCGTAATGAATAAATCCTACCTTCACGTTCATATACCGAGAGTTCCGATGTTCCGAAGACCACATTCGGCTAGAGCCGGCGATTCCCGAGCAGTACCGAAGATGAAAGATACACACAACTCGGATAATTACATAATGATCACCGAAGACATGTTAGAAGCATTTAAGCATCGAATTGATAAGTCAAGCAAAGTTACTTTAAAATTTAAAAACGTCAAGTACAAAGACAGAAAGAAAACCTTGTCAAAATCACAGTTTCAGTCCGGTTCCGGTGAAAGACGTCGAATGAAGCATGGTAAATGTTACTCAAGTCTCGATTTAAAGGACGCAATGGCACATCGCCCTGTTCGCGTATTCATAGACGATATTACACAATGTTTTAGCAGGAGCGTTACGTTAAACGATGCGGACGACAGCGTTTACGTATCGGGTGGTGACGTTTGCAACGGACCTCACAGATGGCGCTCCAAACACTTCGAACCAGCTTCGCAAGTACACAGGTGAAATATGCAATTTATTTACCATTTAACCATTTATGGCAAACCTCATTACTGTACGTTATAGCATTACTTATATATTTTTAAAGGAAAAATACTTCTATTTTCATAGACTGTGAATTTTGTTAATTTATATTTATATTACGAACTTAATAAATTAATATTTTTTATATGATAAACATATTTCGACCAAACATGTACTATTTACATATTAATTCTGGCGTGTATCGAATGTTCCGCGATTAATCTTTCAAATATTAATATGCCTTTCAAAAAGTATGTTTTCCATTTACCGATATTTTTTTTAGAGATGTATACAGACAAATAGTGCGCTTTTACGCATTTAAAATAAAATAAAATTAATTAACATAGCTTCAGCAAAAACTGAAAATGCATTTTCTAGGAAATGTTTTTATTCTATAAAAACATCGAGAACAATTACATATCTATTACATTATCTTATTACATATAAACGTATTGAAAAAAAAACCCACACATTTTCAAGAATAAAACGAGTACTTACTTCTTCAAATTCAAATACAGCAAATTTGTAAAGTATATCATATGGTCTTTGTTTATATTTTTTCTTTGACTAAGTTAAACGTTATTAAAATTATAATAATCATTATATTTACTACTTATGAAAACCACTAACGTTTGGTTTCAAAATTTCTATTGGCATTTAATGTGTCTGCAGTCCGCAAAGGCTAATCAGGGAAGACATTTTCCGCCTAAACTTGATTTAGCTTAGAAGAGACTTGATTTAAACGAAAAATACAATTTAAGTGGAAAGTGCGTTGGCGCTTGTTTTTATGGTCGTTTATAGAGTTGTATGCATATTCAACTTATTTAATAATAATTTTCCGGAACACGATGGAGGGCCTGCTAGTTTACGACAGTGCAGGTGCCCAGTGTTAATGCCACGTGAAACACCGTGGCATATTTAATCCCTCCACATATGCTTTACATTTATTGGCTATTATAAAAGGCGTTTTTATGTTTATAACTACTCTTAATTAATGTTATAAAAGGATTTGAGTTTCAGTGACTAATGATATTAAGTTTTTATAAACGGTTTATGATAATAACAGATTTGCTGACGAAACATAGCAAACGAACCGTTTATTTTGTATAGCTGAACTAAGGTTAAGTTGACTTTAGTAAGATCATAGGAGTGATTACCGGTATTAGAAGTGAATATGGAGTGACGAATACATGGCCATACAATCTACCAGTCAGCTCCATTTACGCCCCTAATGCTTTTGAATTGACCGTTCCAAAGCGATGATCTCAGCTTTTTTTCATTTAATTAGTGTTTCGTTAATGAATTTCCATAAATCATATAATACTAGCTGACGGAAACAGAAATCATTCTGTGGATAATGTGTCCGTAGTTTCATCATTATAACATTTGCCTACATCCTTTAATTTTTATTTATTTATTATTATTTTTTTGACCTTTGACCTTGAAGGATGACCTTGACCTTTCACTACTCAAAAGTACAGCTCCATGAGAGACACATGCATGCCAAATATCAAGTTGCTATGATCAATATTGCACAAGTTATGACCAATTTTCGAAACCTAAACGCAAGTGTGAC
>VMBQ01000182.1:317553-334867 GCA_007657795.1 Dreissena rostriformis
ATGTATATATCTATGTATATATCTATGTATATATCTATGTATATATCTATGTATATATCTATGTATATATCTATGTATATATCTATGTATATATCTTTGTATATATCTATGAATATATCTATGTATATATCTATGTATATATTGTTTTCTAAGGCTATTAAACACTGGACATTCGAGTAAGAAATGGAACTCATCTTCGAGAACGTTACAGTGTTTACATGTTCTGTTTTCATACGCGTTAACTAGAATCTTTCATTTTGAAATATTTACATTGAGATAAGGCTGAAATCCTAAACCTCCGTACATGCAGTAGTTTTTACCCCTTGTCGTTTTTTGTAATTCGGTTATCCAATTATGTACGTATATATCAGATGTGCGTTGTTTTACAATGGATATTAAACAATTAACGTCTATTACTCCATGAAAAAACCATGCCTCGCCCAAACATAGTGTATTAAATATATGTTTAACAGATTTTACCCAAGAATTGTTTTCGGGATAAAGTTCAAGACCATGTAATAACATAGTATACATGTTTGTTTGGAATAAATTATGTTTACATCAATTTATCGTCCATATTGTGATAAAGTGATTCGTATTGCTGCACGTGCTGTTTGAATTTGCGCTCATATAAACATATGTGTAAATGCCTAGCGATCAACCTCAGCAGGACCTTCGGACGATTAGTGATGCGGTCACGAATATTATTGCTGGTTAAACATACCTTTGTAAAACACAACGATTTGTATTTCCAGGAGCATGGATTCCGAAGACGAAGGCAATTTTCGAGACACCGTCGTAGAAACGATGGCGCCGGCAAACACGATCGTCACAGAGCATGCACAAGTTCTACCTAAAATCCACGCGGCGCCATGCCAAATACACATCAAACGACATGAACTATATGGGGCCTTTAGCACAGACATTCGTTCCCCACGACGACACACGCATTTACAGTTAGCAAATCAAACAAATAATATACCTAGTCAACAAACGCAAGGAGAGGGCAAAACCATTAACGTGCAAATCGAAAAACAATATCCCCCGACGAAACCGCCGCCCGTGTTACCTAGAAACATGTCATCCAAGGATTACGTCATGACATGGCTAGTTCACGGATCAGATCCACTGGAATCAAACCATTTTCCTGAAATCATTCCAAATCCTATTAAGACTATAAACAGCAACCATAAATCAAAATCTAAATCAAGATTCGCCAGAGCCAGTATTGTGGATTAAATGGAACAAAACTGACCACGTTAAATATTGTACACACTGTAGTGTTGTGGATACGAATATGATGTTATCGTAATGTTGTTGTTAATGTAAAAGCTGATCTCTACAATAATAAAACAAAATGGTGTTTATGACCTACGAATATTTTCGCTGAAGCCTTGAGTTGCCACCTTGTCCGCCGTTTGTATGTATTTATAACGTCTCTTGACCCGTGCAGTTTATTTCTCAGCAACCACTGGCCATAATTCAATGAAACCTTATGAGACGATTTTTTTACCGAAAGTAGTGCACTGTACAATGGTGATCCACTTCAGTGTTTTATTTTGGAGTTATTGGACCTGTACGAATTATAATATGCGTTACGTAGTGGACATTTCTTGCTGGGTCTACTTTTAGAACTATGCACCGACACTGGACTTTCCGATTCAATTATATTTTCCAGGCATTAACAAATTGAAATCTGAGCCAATTATTGACAAAAGGGAAGCAACTTCCTGGTAGATAAAAAATCAAACGAAATGACATTATGTGCATATCCAGCCGATTTAAAACGTGTATAAGACTAGATAATTCCAGGGCATCCATGTTTGATTGTTTCTTCGCTAATTATGACCGTGATATTTTAATTTTCACCATTGTTTAAATCCAAAGTAAACGTATTTTGGCGACATAGCATTTCTTTCTAAAGTAATTTGAATGGCCAGCATAATGGTATGTATGGAATACATTTGCACACCCGGATTTTGAATCGAATGAAATGGATAAGCACACAATTTAACTCACTCATAGACTTGTATAACTTTAAGACAAATAACAATTGTACAGCATACACGCCCATCTAAGACAGCAGTAATATGCAAACATTACCAGCAATCATAATAGATCAACCACGGTATCCGAAGTCCTTTCGTTTAATTATGAAGTCTCTTAAGATCCGCACTATCTTTCATCAATGAAATGTATGGATAAGCAAATCAGCAGACTAGATGGATCATTTCCTATCTGCAGAACCAGCCTGTTTCATTATGAAGTCTTTAAACGCCTGCATTGCCTTGCCTCGGTGTGAGATCGTATTCTTCTGCTCCTTCGACATCTCAGCGTATGTCTGATCGAAGCCGTAAGGTTGAAAACACGGGTCCCACCCAAAGTCCGTTGGTCCCTTTGGCTTGACGATTGTTCCTGGCGTTCTACCAACAAACAGCTGAACATCTGAGTTGGGTTCACCAGAGGAATACGCAAATATGCACACGGCTTCAGCAGTCTTGTCCTCAAATCCTGCCAACATCTTGTGTAGACCTGAAACAGAATGATATGATTATATTGTATCTTTGTAAGTTTCACACCTCCATTTTTTGTTTGGAATATGGCGAGAAAACGAAGAAAGCATGGCCAGAAATTATCATTATGGTATCACATGTTGAGCTGGTTTTAATTCATATATTCTTTATATATTCTATGAAAAGTGTCGTGATGGGTGTGTTTTTGAACGCTCTTGTGATATTTTTAAAAGAAAACATATTATGTGTTGTGTAGGTAATCATATTGCGGATAATATAAGATAAGTAGATTATGTGCAGTCTTATGGGTAAAGCTAAATGTAATGATACAAGAATGACAGGAAAAGCGATAGTTTAAGCAATAGCAATGTTATTAGCCGAAAATGGTCATCATTTGACGGAGGCTCGGTCCATGGTGTACTGGCTTGATTTACTGATACGGAAGTGATGGACCAATGCTAGGACTCAGGCAAAGCTTCTAGCATGCACTCGGCTACGAAGGATCCAGAAAGTCAAGTTGTTTATGTATGTCAGCAGAAAATGAAAGGTAGACTTGATAAAATAGAACAGAAATAAGCAACTCTAGACGACCGTAATGTAAAGGATCTTAAGAGGTTGTGGACTATTGTTGAGGATCCCACTACTATAATACATGAAAGAATAAAATCAAAGGAAAAAAGGTAGATTGTAGTTGAATTTTCACAACATAAAATGTTTGATAAGGTATTATCCTAAGAAGCTGATACGAAATCATTTAAAGATGAAGTAGTGTATCTACAAGAACGGTCAAATTTTGGTTTTCGCTCATATGCAAGTAACATAGAAGGAAGCCAACCTTGAAACTGATTTCGAAGCTTAGAAGATTTATGAAGCTTTTTTTGGTAATGATGTTTCAGTGTGTATGCGTCTTGAAAGAAAATGGACCATTATTTGAAAAGCATTAAACAATATGTATATGCATGTAAAATCCCGTGTTAAACATTTTTCGAGTATTCTGGTGAATTAAGTTAAGCGGAGGTTTTTTTCTCTTTTGCTTGTGTCTCTATTTATAGATAATTAATAAATGTTTTTTGTTGTTGTTTTTTTTTTTTACAAAATACTGCGAATGCTGGTATTGAGCTGTATGATATTGGTTTGCTTTTTTTACTTTTAGCAGATGATATGGTTATTTTAGGCAAAACACCCCAAGATTACACACACACTTAAATAATTTAGCAATTTATTGTAACAAGATTTGTTAAGAAGTCAGTAGTTCGAAAGCTATAATTACGGTTATCAGAAAACCAATACAGACTGTTCATAAATTTAATGATTTCGGCTGTATGCTTAAACACTGGAAAATTTTCTGCAAATAACGAGCTCATAATAGACCAGTTTCACAAAACTACCACTGTTGCTATTTTTTAGATATCTCGTGACGCGTCGAATTTCAGAACGAGGCTGAACGTGTAAATGTCTTTGGCGGAGATAATCGATGATTATATACCAGTTAATTGTTATTGTTTGCATTCGGGATTTTCATGAGCACTGACATTGATTTCAATAACGTCAAACATATGCATACAGGCAAGAAATTGATAAGTAATTATAAAAGAAACATTCTAACACCCAAATAATAATTCAGAGCCATACTATTTAGTACCATTAGTGTATTATAATATATTATAAATTGTATTTAATCTTTATAAAAATACGAGTTACACATTAACATCAGAGTTATTGTGTTCTCAAGACGAAACATCGATAATTGCAAAAAAAAACTAAGATATGCATTAGCCGTATAATACAATACATAGTATTATATCACTATAATTCTCAAAGGTATGGGTGTGTTGGTGCATGATATTTTTCATGAACGATCGAACTTATAAGAGGTATGTTCAATCAACCATACGACAAAGCTCTATTAAGGCGAAGGGCATGACACTATTTAAATGTTATTTTTATTTTCATTTAAATAAAATACATTTTTTCGTTCAGTGAATGACAATATTAAAGAATTATTATATACACGTGAAAAAACGGACGTGGTGCAAACTGAAGTGTCTATACATGCATATTGATATCTCTGTATACATGATTATGAGTGATTACTTATTATATGTATCATTTTATATCATAAATCTCTATTGTTTGTATTTTTCGGAAACATTATTTAACCCCGTTGTGGTCAACGAAAAGGCTTGTTTTAATTATGTTGTTCCGTAAACTAACGTACACTCTTAAAAGGACTACGTAATGACGGAGTTTTTTTTTACCGGTACCCACTAAAAACTTAAAATGTTAAGCATTAAATTAAAAAAATATTTAAAGCGGGACTGTACGATTTTTACATGTGTTAAATTTTAATATATTGATTAAATTATGTTACGATGACTCAAAATAGGCAATACAAATTATACTTTGAAGACGAATTTCATAAAATGCAGCAAAGACAAGTTAGCGCTGGTTAAAGCCGATGCCGACACTTTTACTCGTATTTGTAAGGAAACAAAATTGTGTCTTTGTGTCGTATGAACGAATCTGCACTAAAACTAAATTTAGATTCACATTGTACATGCATGATNGTATACATGATTATGAGTGATTAATAATTATATGTATCATTTTATATCATAAATCTCTATTGTTTGTATTTTTCGGAAACATTATTTAACCCAGTTGTGGTCAACGAAAAGGCTTGTTTTAATTATGTTGTTCCGTAAACTAACGTACACTCTTAAAAGGACTACGTAATGACGGAGTTTTTTTTTTTTTACCGGTACCCACTTAATACTTAAAATGTTAAGCATTACATTAAAAAAATATTTAAAATGTATAGGTTTTAAGCTCTTTATTAGTTATCCGGACATTCGTTTCCACGGACAATCGTCCTACGCTAATTTTGACAAACCGGACATTCGTTCCTACGTTGTTTCGACTATCCGGACATTTGTTCCTATGTTATTTTGACAACCCGGACAATCGTCCCAAAATTATTTTGACAGACCGGATATTCGTTCCTAGATGATTTTCAAGCCCGGACATTCGTTCCTACATACTTTTTTTCACCCGAACATTCGATTCTTTAATTACAGTCAATACCTAAACTGCAAAAAACAATATGTACATTTATATATAGTTATGGGCAACTTCTTCAAATTCACGCCCAACATGTAACTTCTAACGAGCGAATGCGGTAAGCCTGTGCTATGCTTCGAGGGTCACTCATACGCCAAGAAACACAGGTCTACGTCTACAATGCGGTGGCTATGCAGTTAAAGTCGCCCCGATTTCTGCAAGGTTTCGCTAATTACAGATATTCGAATAATGTTTATCGTTATCATCCTCAGGCCTGAATGGAAGGGCGCCCCGCCCTGCCCTGCCGAGGCCTCGCCCTGCCCTTTTATATAAAAAAAACAACACTTTTTTTGAAAGACAAATTATAATTTATAAATCTCTTTTAACATTGTTATTTATTTATTCCGCATTGTAGACAGTGTATTTGCATATTTTTAATAATAATGTAAATAATATATTCTTACAATTATTAATAATATTTAAATTAATATGTAACAGGGAGCATTCCGGATTCGACCGTGCGCTTGAAAGTGCCCTTTTGACAAAGTACCGCGCGCTCGAAAATGCCCTTTTGACAAAATAGCCCCCTCTGCCCTTTTCAAATCCTAGCTGGAGCACTGACGCTCATGCTCACGAAACATTCTTTAAACTGTATAAAATATGATAAAAAAAAACAACACACTATTTTAATAATGACACATTTAAAATACCGGTAAAAAAATTGCCAAGATATTCATTTGGATAAAATGTGATAATACTGACCAGAATAGCAATAATGTAGGAACCAATATCCGGGTTGTCAATATAATGTAGAAACGAATCTCCGGATTGTCAATATAACGTAGGAACGAATGTCCGCCTATGTAAACATTAGAATAGAAACGATTGTCCGTGGGAAGGAATGTCCGACATTCATATTATGATTAAACTGGCTAATATCTTTACAGTATTTAGTTTCTGACAATATGCTTGGAAAAAGTACTTTCAATTTGAGTATTTGGTGTTAAATAAGTCCCGCAATACTAATACAACGAGAAGACACGTAGGTATCATAAATTGTGTTTAATGACCAGACATCTACCACATGTGGTTTATGGCACCTTGTTGCTATTTAGTATTTGTAGGCACCGTGTCTGATCATAACGAGATAATGGGTTGTTCTGAATACAGGGGCAATAAAACCACAGATATATCAATAAACAAGATTATTGATAGATCTTTGATTATACCGCGATAAAGATGCTCAAACGAAGAGTGTCAAAATGTGTGCTAACAATTGAATGACAGCAAGTACTTTACTCAAGAACATTTAATTAATGTATTAACACTTACAAAGTGAAGTATATATTAAATGAGAATTATGTCGTGTTGACAATTTCGTTACTTCGCCGAATCTTAAAAAGCGTGAAGGTCGAAATCAATGCGTGGTGCCTGGCTATCAGAAATGGCTACACGTTCAGCCTCGTTCTGAAATTCTGCGAGTCACGTGACTTCGCGCTCTTATTAATTTTGGCCTATTGTGAAAAGGGTCTATTTGTAAATCTTTAAACACTTTCAATATCTTTTTTTTTTATAATTTAGAAAACAAAATCCTGTCAGTCTTCAGACGTGTTGTGCAATATTCGATGCATTTGTTGGTTCAACACTTAACTACGCGCCAGAATGTGGTGTTTAACCAAGTCTAAAGAAAGTGAACTTTTGCACTGAAAAGTTTGTAAATCTATATTAAATGAAAGGAAGTAAACTTTATATGTAGGTGTATACGGCGATCGGGGCGATACCCTTTATGTATTTCCAGGAATACTAGAATCGTATCGTATTGATGTAAGGACTTGCAAAACGATTTTGTATCTAAGATCTCTAGAAATTTGCAAATGTGATTGGATTGCTTGTGTAAACTTAGATAATTTGGGGTTTTCATAAGTATTTTTTAATCCTGATAATTTATGTCGTGAGATTCCTTTTGTCTTTAAGGATCGAGTAATAAGCACCTTTATTTAAGAATGGCAATGTTTATTACAACGTAGTTCTGTTTTAATGGCTTCGCATTATAAAACTACCTGTATGCATTAAAGCTATGTTGATATATATAGAAATGTGTTACTTGATTATTTCATGATTTGTGCACATACGCTAAGAATTCACACGGGCCCTTATGGTTCTAATAATATACTAAGAAAGTAGTAAGGTCACCTGCAGGTCCAAGTGGCTTTAAGAACCATTTGATGTACGGGCCAGGCATGCCTCCGAGGGCGTTGAAACACAGACTGGTGTCCTCAGTGAGACATGGTCCCTTGATGGTCTGGGCGGCCAGCTCACACTTACTGCGGGCAATGTCCTCAGGCTCACCTTGATACTCCGGTAGATCTACATCTTGACTGACAACCTGGAAAACAGCATCAATGTTGGCATACATGTACTGGTGCCCATACCTTCTTGTCCCTACAATGCACGGACCCTAGGAAAACTGTTTTGTACAAGACATTCTTTAAGAAAAAATGTAGGCAACTGTGGTCAATATGCAAGTTAATAAACCTGTAATATCACAGTCTTAAAGGCATTATCTGAACAAATAATTTAATGCATAGCGTTGTTTTCATAATGCGAGCAATATTCTCGTGCTCCCCTTCTGATAGATCTACATCCTGAATGACAACCTGTCGGCAAAATCGAAAATGATAAATTATAACTAGATATATCATGCAATATCATATGATAAAAAATGATAATTTATGCATTATGGTATTAAACAATTGAACCATTGCAATTTTTCATTCAACAATCGAGTCTGCAAATTACTGGGGTTAATAAAGGGACATAACTCTATACACTGTATAATACTATACATTTTTAAACCTTATAAATCGACTTTGGACAAATACAAGGATGCAAGATCACGTGACTGTGTGTGGTTAATAATTTCACGTTAATTGATGTAAACACATCGGCTCGTTGTGTTTTTTTTTCAAATATATTTTTTAATTTTTTTTTTTAAGAATTTAAACTAGTGGATATAAGGTAGTTTTAAAACTGCTCATGACATTGTGAAATACATCAGAATTACTTTATTTAATAAGCCCGTGTTCTTGGGCAAATGTGTACAGCTTGCATGAACACTCTTATGCTTCACGCAAAGTAAAACTTTGTCACCGTTTCAGACGTTTTCAAGGATTTATTTTTATATCTAAAGATATCGGAACAAACTGCAAGAACAACTGTCTTGTATGCACTAAAGATGTTTGCAAATGTATTTCAATAACTTGAGATATTTGCAAAAAAAGAGTTCTTAACGGTGTGTTTTTATTCTGTCGAGCCCGTGTGTAAACCCCTAAAAAACCCGTTGATCTTGCACCCTGAATACAATACAAGGGCGGTGCATTGTTTTTGTTTTGCATATAGTAAATCATCCATAATACCGATACTTATTAATGTTTTCTTTCAAGGTTCTTAAGGTGATAAATAGCATTTATTTATTTTTAGTTAGTTAGAGAAATAACAAAATGTGTTCTTATAACAATTATTAACTTGTACAGAAAAAAAATAAAATAAAGAACTGATATTTACCTCACGTGGGAAGTCATCTCCAAGCATTTGTTTGAATTCTGATAGTTTGTTCTTATTACCAGTAACAATCACAATTGGTTTCTTTACTTTCGTGGCATTATACATTTTCTGAAATAAAAAGAAGATTCATATTAATGGTTCAAAAATAAACCATGCGAAACAAAATAGTTACGTTGGTTTTCTTGC
Organism: Dreissena rostriformis; assembly: GCA_007657795.1. Classification (NCBI taxonomy): domain Eukaryota; kingdom Metazoa; phylum Mollusca; class Bivalvia; order Myida; family Dreissenidae; genus Dreissena; species Dreissena rostriformis. The sequence goes on from VMBQ01000182.1 coordinate 326,877, forward strand.
TCGGTGAAGTAATTTAATGTATTTACATATGCCAACAAGGAATTAGGAGAAAAACATTCCTATATATGCGCGAAGCAATAAGAGTATTGAGTGTTAGTTTAAGCCTTTTTTTATTTGAGCCTCTTTCTGGGAAAACCGGGTTTAATGCATGTGCGTATGGTGTCGTTCTATATAAGCCTATGCACATGTTAACCCTTTGCATGCTGGGAAATTTGTCGTCTGCTAAAATGTCGTCTGCTGAATTTCTAAAATTAGCATTTTCTTCTTTTTTTTCTAAGACCACTATCAGAATAGCAAACAGTTTGGATCCTGATGAGACGCCACGTTCTGTGGCGTCTCATCTGGATCCAAACTGTTTGCAAAGGCCTTCAAAATCCGGTTCCAGCGCTCAAAGGGTTAATAGCAGACTGGGTAGCCCCTTACAAGACCGCACAATTGCGCAGGCTGGTCTGGAGCTACGCTGGCTTCATATTGCATAAGATCCATTTTCGCACTAAACAGGTCAGTTTAGACACTAGGCAATGTTGAGTCTACATTGAATCCACAGACTAAGTACTGGTAGTGCTGAACATTTATCAGCTGTACCAGGGGAAACATGAAATTCTTTTGTTGGTGTTGTTTTTTATTTGTGAGCGTTAGCTCACAAATAATGTAGAGGCAATTTTGCAAATCACTATGGCTTAACTATCATAGGAACCGTAACCCACGACTGCCTGTGTGGATAACTGGAGTAAAATTATGTAGACAACGAATGCTAAAAGCGTCCGCTCTAACCACCGCATGTGTCTGTTTATAGTTCCCACTGTACACTACATAGTGTGTATGTATTCAAAAGTATTTAGCAGCTTGTAGGACAACTTTGGCCAGACTAGTGTTTATCATTGAAATCTGTACATATTGGCTGCTTTCATAGAAAACTGGGCTTAATGCATGTCAAATAAGATTAGCCTGTGCACACTGATTAGCTGTATCAATGACTTGAAAAAAACAACACATCTCGACCTGTGCTTTAAGACACACTCTTTATACATTTGAATGGTTTGTGGTCATTTCAAAATTGCGATATAAAAAGCTATAACATAATTTCGAAAACTGAGTTGCGTCTAAGATTATACAACAGCGAACTCATTCAGTGCCTTCAGCGCTTTGATTTTTTAACATTTTGGTACAGCATAGTGCTTGTAACTCTATAAATAATTCTGACCTTTTAAGCAGACAACACAACGATTTCTGTTTGGTGTGTTAAAGTTTGTTAAATGTTTGCAGATTTAAATTGTATGACTTATTCTTGGCATGAAGCAGTCTGTGTCAAATATAATGAAAATACAAAAATAAGACAGTTTATATTGAACATTTTTATTCAACAGTTTTATTAATAATGAAATAAGCATTAAGCACTATTATATTTCATAACTAATATTCATAAATATGCATAAATGTACAAAATAGTCATTGTATCTTTTCATGTACAAACCTGAGTTATAAAGAAGGCGTCAAAGTTTCATATAAAACAAGTAATAAAATATACAAATATACAAAATATTGCTAAAATATCATGCAGTTAATTAATCTACTTTATGGTTTGCAAATTAATTTTGATCATTTAAACAATTTGCAACAGTTGGGTGACAAATTGGCTTCCGTTTGTCCTAGTGAAATTACCCACATCATGCGAAAATGGGTCTTATGTTACACGTGGCCAGCATAGATCCAGACCATGCTGCGAATCTGCGGTCTGGTCAGCAGCTAGTGTGTCCACTAATGAAACAGCAAAACATTGTATGACTTTAGCGGACAGGATGGCTCCTGACAAGGCTGTGCTTCTGCGTAGGCTGGTCTGGAGCTACGTACAGGCTGCATATGGCATAAGACACATTTTCACATGATGCGGTTCGAATCATATATAGTACTTTTTTTACAGGTGCAGGGGTCTATGTACAATTCCTATATAGAGATAACTGTCAAATTTACAAATTGAATATAAACCAATAAGATACTACTTGTACTAATTGTTCTACAAGAAATTTATAAGAACAAATTTTGTCCCGTTTTGTTCTACGTATCACAGTCACTCCGTAACAACAGGAAAACTGTTGCATTATAAATTTTGAGGAGCATGTCGATTAACATCTGCAGAGATGAGATGCGTCAATATATTTACATCAGTATATTATACAAGAAAGCACATTTGAAAAGTCTAACAAACTTTTGCTACAGAACAATTTTGATAAGCTACTCTTCTACAAGATGGAATGGAGGTAGAAAAAATATATATGCATGATAAAAATGAAGAGTATTTTACAGATATTCATGAATTAACTATTTCCTATACAATTCGACAGATTTCAATTTTTGCATACATGTATATAAGAATTATGAGCAGAATAAAATGATAAAATATTTCTAAAATGTTGAACACATTGATGTCAAATAAAATGTTTGCAAATCGGAGAATATTCCACATTATTTGTTTCAATTACACACATATTACTCTTATTTCAATTATAAAAATATTTGAATGCAACATACTGTAATTAACGATCCTTAAGCATTCACACGTATGTGATGTCAGTTAGACTTGGGTCACTCAGTTCCTCAAAATTATCAAAACATGTGTTGTGCTGGCATCAGTGTCTCTGACACATGTCTAGTTATCCCCCGCCAATGTCTGTATTTAACATTTTGTAGACTGTGACAATCAGGAAATGTACAGTTAAGTATTTATATCTTCTATAAAACCTATGGACTGCAAACAATGTTAAGCATACAGTTGTAAATGAAGGCAAATATATGTAAAGGCTTTTTTGTTTGTTGGTCTATAGATTTAATTTAATTCTTAATTCACTTACATCTATGCAAAGAAAGTAGCATTTGTGAGAAATTGTTTTGATGGTCATAAGTAGTGTTTATCGTCATTTAATTGTTAAATGTATGGTATAGTATATTGTGAGTTTGCAAATGTGAAGTTAGTATTCCATATAAGAAACTTTGTTTTTTCGTGTTAATTATTACCAGTTGTCTTATAATATTATATATGTGATAATTAATGTAATAAAATATTACATTCCAAAATATTTTGAAGTCGCCTTGTTAAGGAAGAAAAGATAACTTTCCCAGAAAAAGTTTGCCTGAAAAAAAATATTTCTACTGCTTATTTCCGTTTTAAGTTGTGCATAGTTGTTTAAGATGCCACAGGACACTAAATGATATATACTGTAAAAGCAGACAATGATTAGCATTGCCTATAATTTAGTTGCAAACATTTGCTTATGTCTCAATGAATTTATACATTAAAAAAAAACAAGTTTTNTGTATAATAAAGTATTCATAGCCTTAAGGGCTTTACCTACTAAATGATCTTGGTTTAATGTGAAACTACCGGTATAATTTATAACAGTACCTAAGTAATTAAAATTATCAACTGTTTCGATGTTATGGCCATCGTATGTCCATGTCTCATTTTGGCGTAAACGGCCCCTCTTACGAAAAACCATAATTTTAGTTTTTGAAGTGTTTACTTTAAGACCCCAAGTATCACAATACAAAAGAAGATTATCCAAATGGGTTTGTACTTCTTCGGGAGTTTTACCAAATATGGCCATATCATCGGCGAAAAGAAGTAATATAAGTAAAATATCGTCTATAGTTAAACCAGACTCTATATTATGTTGTAAAAACATCTCTAGGTCCTCTACAAACAGAGAAAAGAGCAAAGGGGACATTACCTCCCCTTGACGAAGACCAACCGAATAGCGGAAGTAGTCAGAATACGAAGAACATGATTTAACACAAGATTTAACATTTTCATACATATCTTTAACAATTTGCAGTATTTTACCTCTAATGCCAGTTTTATAAAGTTTTAACCACAATGCATTTCTATATATACTATCAAAACATTTCATCATGTCTACGTAAATAATATAGAGCCTTTTATTTTCATTAATGTATTTGTGTACAATAGACATAAGTGCCTCCGTCCACCAACCCGAATCTCGCCTTAAAACATTCTTCTGGAATGAAGTCCTTTTGTTACTAAAATTGAAAATTAATTACATTTCATTGCCGTCAATCTATGAATTTGTAGAATAATTGAAAGCCTGACTCCCATAAGTTAAAACTATAACTAATAATTTAATTACCTCAAAGTCCGTATTCAATAAAAGACATGTACAAATCTTGAAATATGTGTGGATGAAATACCTTCACAGTGAAGACATTTTTCTATTTCCCGTAATGTTTGAAACGGATTCTATATAATTTTTTCTGTTTGTCGTCTTAAAAATTTACTTGACTAATATTTTGTTAAATACGATATTTCTATAGTACTTACCTGTTTTGCCTGTTCTGTGTTGTCTTTTTTTGCTGATTAATTAAAATACCACTTAACTTTGATTGAATAATGTCAGGCAATTAATTACCGTAAGCTGTAAATAACACCTTTCACACCTTTAAAAACGTCCACATCTCATCATGCCATTTTCCATTGTCTCAGCCGATGGCTTGAGCATAATTTTATTTTCGTAGCGTTGGCATGACCATCTAATAATTAGCCACGGCCGATGTCGTGAGGCGTTTTTGCAACCCCACTCGAATTTAATCGTTTATAAAAATGTTGTGTGTTTGTGTGGGATGCTGTAATTCGGAATAACCGAAGATAAATGATTAAAGATTTCAATAAAATGTTGTTCATCTTTGGTTTAAATCCTGTGTAATTAGAGTTTGACTGAGAGAGTGGTGAATTTTGTTTGATTTTTGACCTTATTCTAACGGATTTCTTGAAAATTAAGCAGCTATGAAGGTAGGGATGACGTTCACAAAGTCCTTCTTACTTAGGCTTTCAAAGAACACACTCAAACCTGCTCAATTTAATACGTAAAATGTAAAGAATATGGAAATAATTACACTCCGCTTTTAACTGACATGTATACAGTAGCGCGGCCGATGTATGAACCGCAGACGTTGCCCTAGTCGATAGAACGGTGTGATCCATAATTATTTAAAATACTCATTCGCTCGCCTTCTTCAAACAGACATCTTTATGTGGTTTGCCTTTAAACGGCTTTCTGACTCGTATATTTTAGCGTAACGTATCAAAACGGATCAATACCTTTGACAACATTTAATTTCGTCACCGTTGTTTGTATTTCGACTTGGATTGAATAACAAAATCAAACTTATTGATAAAATATTTATATAAATTCTGAATTCAAACAAAATGGTTCGATAATGAAATTTACAGATTTCATAACAACGTATTATATCCATATGCATACAAGTTTTATTAAATCTATTGATGGAATGTTGGGGCCACCGAGACACGTATACAAATAATAGTTATCGATTTTTTATATAACTTCTCACTTCAAACAAAACGCCGACTATTTTGTGTAATATCAGAATAGGGATAAATTTAATATATTATATGATTATGCAATTGACCGACAATGTATTTATATAACTTCTGACTTCAAACAAAGTTCCGACTATTTTCTGTAATATTATAATAAGGATTAATTAAAGGGACTTGTTCACAGATTTTGGCATGTTTTGAAGTTTCTCATTAAATGCTTTAAATTGATAAATACAAACATCACAACTAAAGAGCTAAACATAAAAACTAGAATACAAGTAAAAAAAAAAGGTTAACCGCACCTGGGCTCGAACCACTGACCCATGGAGAAAAAGCCAAGCGCAGAAACCACTCAGCCATCCGTCTTCACGTGTGTATGAGTGTAATTCAGAGTTTATGTTCGGGTCGTCGTTGAGACCTGACCATCCGTCTCCACATGGGTTGCCATGTATTTTAAACTTTGTATAACTATCCACGTGTTGTTACAAAATATAACGTTAACATAAGAAGTCGATATTTTTAGATCGTTTCTCGTCTGAGACGCTTTATTATTTTATCAATTTCTAACGATGATTTTTCGTAAACGAAAGTGTATTTTCAGTATACGTCTGCGGCATTAGTATTATTTCGCTCACTGATGTACATTGTTCATTCATTTCTTGAATCTGTGACAAAAAGTTTTAAAATTCTCATTTTGATAAACTGTGAACAAGTCCCTTTTAGTCAACAGTCGACAATTGCACATTTGCGCGATCTAATGTCGCTTTTCATTTGAAATGTCGCTTGTTGTATCGGAAATCGCTTTGGGCGACATTCAAAGCGATTTACTCTGTTCACATTCGCATTCATCGATATTATATTATATAATACATTATTAAAAATAAAACCTTTTTTAATTATTTATTTAATGTTTTTTGTTGTGTAGGTCTCGTTTTGATAGAGTAAAATAAAAAGTATATTGGCAATAATACTTAAAATTCTAATTGAACTTGACTGTTAATCCCATTGCTTTTGTATCAAAAATATATGTTTGGCATTGTATATAAAAATATATTAATTTCTAACTCGTTGACAATATATCCTGTCTAGTAGAGGAAAACAAAAGAAATAATATTGGTTTGAAGTCGAGTCCGTATTAAAGGGAATCAGTATATTTTTTTTAATTATCAATATATGAGGTAGCAAAATCATGCGAGTTTTTATCCACGCTCCTCATTTTCGTGAAACAATTTAACGCCGTTCATCTGATTTTATGCGTTCCGTAAATGTAGTTTAAAATACCAATTTTAATATAATAACTTTGAATGCTATCGGTAAAACATGCAAATGAATAAAAAAATAAAATCTTCGAATATCAAGCATTTTAAAAGATTAATTTGAATGTATTTAGAAAAATAAAATATCGTATGTGCTAGGTGCATACGGAACAATTAAATATTGTATCAAAAACTGTATCATTTTATGAAAGCGCATGGGACAATACTGGAATATACTATTGGATAATATTACGTTAAAAGACATAACACGAATTTGATCCTGATTATTTTCAGAATGATGTCGAAGGTGTGTCCTTAGAAGTCTGTAGTATGATAACCCGGCTGGGATACGGGGAGGAGATTAGACGGAGACGTGTTGAGAAGTACAGGGAATTGGATATGTGGCTTAACACAAGACCAGGTACTGTAACTTCTATCGCAGGTGGCAGCAATGCCGAGGGGCTGACCTGCTGGTTAGAAAGCGACTATGATGCGTTAAACGTGCTAAACAGTGTCCTCTGTTTGGAAGATGGAGTTGATCTACACACCATACCAGACGACATAGACGTGTTCAGGATGGATACACGTGTATACCCAGGACACTGCATGATGCTACTGGAGAGACCTGCTCCCACAACGTGTAAACGTGTTGCTAATGCTATGTGTTATGATGGAAAAGGGAACACTTTGCTAAGCAGTGGATTATTTCTTGATTAAATGTCAAAATATGAACATGAAGGAATTGAGTCAATTCCACTTGAACGCGCGGGGCCCTCACTACCGAGGTCAACAGAAGACGGAGAGAATTTCGACATAGTGTACGCAATACGCTGTCAATGCCCCGGCATCTTGCAGAGATGGACTCAACGATCTCGACATTGGCCGCCACCGGATGTCGTGCAGAAAGTTGTATCATTAGGATCTCTTGTTACACCCGTAGGATATGAAGGCAGTGAACTTAGATTTTTAGAGTGGAGAATTTGCTTTAACATGGGTGAAACGGAACTCGTTTACAATCTAAACAACACACAGACAAAATTGTATGTTATTCTAAAAATGATCATGAAAGAGGTACTGAAACCAAGCGATAAAGAAATTACATCCAATGTGCTGAAAAATGTAATATTCTGGCAAGCCGAAAGCAATTCACCCGCTATGTTTCAAGACAGAAATTTGATCCATTGGTTACATGACGCACTTGGAACACTCAGAACTGCAATATCCTATACACAGCTGCCATACTACATGATTCCGGATCGTAATTTGATGGCGGCTTGTGGATTGCAAGATCAGCAGCGGCGTAAATGGGTAGCAGATATCACGGACATGATGGAGGAAGGTCCGCGGGTTATACTGAGATTGCCGAAGATACGACAGGCCAT